>CAUYON010074699.1:0-57596 GCA_963573935.1 Arctocebus calabarensis | reverse complement strand
CTGTGGGCGGGGCTGGACTGCGGAGAACCGCCCGCCCGGGACCCGAACGGCGGCGACCTGCGCTCCCGGGCCCAGGACTGCGACCCGCGCTGGGGGGACCGGACTGCGGCGAACGGTGCCGGGGGGGACCTGACTGAGGCAAACCGCGCGGGGGGACCGGACGGAGGCGAACCGCACGGGGGACCGGACTGAGGCAAACCGCGCCGGGGAGACCGGACTGAGGAGAACCGCGCCAGAGGGACAGGACTGAGGCGAACCGTGCGGGGGGACCGGACTGAGGCGAACTGCGCTCCAGGAGACCGAACTGGAGAGAACTGCGCCTTGGAGGACCGGACTGAGGAGACGGACTGAGGAGACCGGACTGAGAAGAACCGTGCTTCGGGGGATCGGACTGAGAAGAACCGCGCTCCCGGGACCAGACTGGGGAGAACCGCGCTCCAGTATGCGCTCCAGCCCGTACTCCAGGGACCAGACTGAGGTGAACCGCATTCCCAGGACCAGACTGGGGTGAACCGCGCTCCAGTACACGCTCCGGGGACCAGACTGAGGTGAACGGCACTCCCAGGGACTGGACTGGCGAGAATTGTGCTGGGGAGTGGGGGAGACAGACTGAGGAGAACCGCGCCGTGGGGACCGGACTGAGGCGAACTGTGCTCCCCGGGACCGAACTGGGGAGAACCGCGCAGGGGAGGGGGGGACCGAACTGAGGCGAACTGCGTTCCCGGGGAGCGAACAGGGGAGAACCACGCTTTGGAGGACCGGACTGAGGAGAACCGCGCGGGGGTGGGGGGGGCGAACTGAGGCGAACTGCACTCCTGGGGAGCGAACTGGGGAGAACCGCGCTTTGGGGGACCGGACTGGGGAGAACCGCGCTCCAGGGGACCAGACCGAGAACCGCGCTGGGAGGACCGGACCGGGGAGAACCACGCTTTGGTGGGGGCTGGACTGAGGAGAACCGCACTCCCGGGAACCGAAATGAGGAGAACTGCGCTCCCGGGCACTGGACTGAGAACCGCGCTGGGGGGACCGGACTGAGGCGAGCTGCGCTCCCGGCGACCGGACTGAGGAGAACCGCGCTCCAGGGGACCAGACAGGTGAACTGAGCTCCCGGGGACCGGACTGGGGAGAACCTTGCTCCAGGCGAACCGCGTGCTCAGGAGAATTACACTATGGGGGACTGGACTGCGGAGAACTGTGCTCCGGGGGCCCGGACTGGGGAGAACTGCGCTCCAGTCTGCGTTCCGGGGACCAGACTGAGGCGAACCACGCTGGGGAGAACTACGCTATGGGGGACTGGGCTGTGGAGAACCGCACCCCGGGAGCCTGGACTGGGGAGAACCGCGCTGGGGGTAGCGAACTGAGGAGAACCACGCTCCAGGGGACCGAACTGAGGAGAACTGTGCTGGGGACGGGGGTGGGGGGATGGGGGGGTGGGGGGGAGCAGGCTGAGGCAAACCACGCAGCCGGGGACCAGACTGAGGTGAACCGCACTCCGGGACCAGACTGAGACAAACCGCGCTCTGGGGACCTGACTGAGACGAACCGCATTCCAGGAGACCGGACTGTGGAACCGCGCTCCAGGTACCAGACTGAGACAAACCGCGCTCCTGGGGACCTGACTGAGACGAACCGCATTCCAGGGAACCGGACTGGGGAGAACCGCGCTCTGGGGACCAGACTGAGGCGAACCGCACTCCGGAGGACCCGACTGAGAAGAACTGGACTGAAGAGAACTGCGCTGCGGAGCACCGGAGTGAGGAGAATTGCGCTGAGGAGGACCGCTCTGAGAATCACACTTTAGGGAAACCAGGTGAAAAGCGCGCTGAGGCGAACTGGACTGAGGAGAAGCAGGCTGAAGCGAACCAGGCCGAGGAGGAGCGAGCTGAGGAAAAATGCGACGAGGTGACGCAGCGACCGTTCTGCCCAGAGACTGCTGCAGCGCTCGCAGACCACCCCAGACCTGGGTGACGTGGCGGCTACCCTGCTGCTGATTGGACAGCTGGAAAGCCGTGGACCGCTGCGCAGATTGGCTAGGCAAGGAAAACGATGTGCCGCACTCTATCATTGGCCGACGGGGCCTGGCTTGGTTGCCACCTGGGCTTGGATTGGCCACATGAGTCCAGTGCCACGTGCAGCGACCCCACCCGCCCTATCCCCCTATGGGAGGCACCACCCCTCCCCCCTCCTCTGGGGCCTCTGGGCGCGGCCGGGTGCAAGTGACCCGAGTGGACCCCACGAGCACGTGGGAAGTGACTTCTATCCCTCGCAGCCCCTGTGCAGACCCCAAGCACAGAAACAGACGGGACTGGCCAGTGTTTCTACAAGGATCCACGGCCCAGGTTTGGGGCTTCCTGCAGTGGCCGGACAGAGGCTGCCGAAGGCCGTGAGGTCCCTCGAACCCCCGGGGACTCTGCCAAGAACCTTCTGGTTGTCATTACAAACACTCTGCCTAGGGAACAAGGGGGCTTCCCCGTGGGGACCCCAAAATGGGCCGCAGGGCCTGCTGGTCACCATGTGCGCAGAGTCCCCTGACCACCCCCACCCTATGCTTAGTATCTTAGCTCCATGGACCATCCGCAAGTCCCCGAGGGCACTCCAGCGAGTGACACCAGCAGTCCGGCTGGGTCAGCTGGTCCTTCTGGCCGGGAGTTTTCAGGGGTGGCCTTCAACCCGGAAGGGATGGGAAAATGCTATCACCTTCTCAAGCACCGAGAGCTTCCTCTCTAACCTTTAGGAATGAAGCTCAGGCGGCCCACAGGGCGGTGACGGCGGTGCAGGGTCTGTCCCGCCCGTCTACTGGGGTCTTCTGTCCGCCGGTTCCGGAGGCAGATGCAATGGGGTACACAGGGCCCACGTTCGGAGGTGGGGGACACACTCGGTGTTCGGTAATGTGCCATCTCTACTTTGCAAGTCTTAATGGTTTTATCTTGGAACTTACACTTTTGGGGAGAGGAGTCTGAGGAACTGTGCCGCCCACATCCCTGCCCGCCCACATCCCTCACCCAGCCTCTGTCCTAACTTCCACCCACACATGGAGCACCGTCGCTCTACTCCTGCCTCAGAAGAGCAGGGAAAGGCTGTAGTCCTGGCCCAGCCTGGGCTCCCTGCACCTTGGGGACCCCTGCAAGGCTCACATCCCCCTCTTGGGGCAGAGTAGTTGAGACAGGACGGAGAAGAGTGGCCTCGTCCAGGCCTCCGCGGTACATCTTCCCCCGCATCCACTTCCTGCAGTGGGAGCTAGGCCATCACTTCACAGCGGAGTCACTTCACCGACACCACTGACACCAGAACCCGGACTGTGCGGGGCCTACACTAAAGTAGGAAAGACACACGTATCCCAAACATTTGGGGCATTTTCTTATGTCTCTTGTCAGCTGTGTGGTGTGGATGTGCCCTGGGTAGTTCCTCTAGAATTTGCTCTTGGACACAGAGCTGTTCCCCACCCTCTTGTTTTGTTGAGTTTTATACAAAGATGTTCAGCGCTAGCTGAAAAGCTACCTAAAAAGAGTTGACTTAAAAGGACAACCACAGTCCTAGGAAACAGTAGTTTTATTGTGAAAACTGACTTTTTAAAGTATGAAAATGAATTTGGTCTGAACAAAATGTAGGTTCCAGTTGTGGGCGGGGATGGGGCATATCTGACCAGCAGCTGGTAGGTCCTGTGGACTGCTCGTGTCATGGGCTGACGCTAGCTCTACCTGACCCTGTGACCTCTGACCATAAGCTCCCAGGCACAGAGATTTTCCTAACACTCCCTACAGTGTGAGTCTATAGTCCCACCCTTGTGTGCCTGCATGCTGTCTCCTTGGATCCACTCTTACTGGGCTTGCTGAGCCAAGGAGACTGTCACTGTTGTTTTCAAGAGAGGCTCCCAAGCAGTGGTTGGGAAGGATGGTTTTCAGTTCCTTGCCCCCCATACCTCACCCCCTCACTGCACATGGGGCCCGTCAATCAGCTAGTGCCGCCTACCCCCCAGAGCACCTGTTGTGCCCCCACGCCCGCCTCTCTAGCCCTTTGGGTGAGAACAGGGGAAGACAGGCTGGAAGGGTTTGCTGTCTATCAGAGACAAGTGACACATGAGAATTGGCTGGAGGAGCTGTGGGGCTGGGTGGACTCCAGACCAGCCTAGAGGCAGATAGGTTGCCATGCAGGCTGCAGGTGGGGGGCCCAAAGCTGGCCTTGGGCACCATGACGGAATTTGGGCACCTTTCCAGTTGATGCTATGAGCCCCCCAAGCCCAGGGCAGCCCAGGGGCTCTCACAAGCCCTCAAGATTTGGTGCCTGTGTCATGTCACCTTCTCGAGTCTCAAGACTATGAGGGTGGGTGTGAGACAGTCAGGCATCTGGTGGCCTCTGTCTGGTCTCTCCATGGGACAAAGGGCAGGTCTCCTCCTCCTTCTGTGCCTGGTTTACCTCATCTGTACATAGTGGCAGCTGAACTAACGTTCCTTGCACTGCCTCCAGCTCTAATATTTGGGGTTCAAAAGGTTTCCTTGCAAGCCTCTGCACCCGAGAGCACGCACGCACACACGCACACACAGCTGAAGAGAATTAGGCTCAAAATGTCCACTCGGCTTTTCTCTTGATTCCAAGGTATTTGGAGTGGGGGAGGGGATTAGGGGGAGGAAGCTGCAGGGCTAATTCTTCCGCATTTGCCAGCACAGAAGTGCAGATGGGGCCCAGAGCCCCTGCATCCCAGAGGAACACAGCCCTCATTGCCAGGGCAGGAACAGAGGAAGGGCTGCAGTGAGAGCCCCTCCATAGGACATGTGGCAGGCCCTGACTAAGAGGTTCTGGGGCCTCAGTTCTTTCCCTACACCCTCCCTGCCCCTAGAGCCTGAGGGTGGGACCATCTTCAGGCCCAGCCAGGTTCCCTCCTAGGCAGAGAGGCCCAGGGCCATGTGGCTGCCTAGCCAGATGTCTTCTGAGAAAGCCCCGCCCCGTGCTGCTCTCTGAAGTGGACAGGAACACTGGGTGGGGGAGAAGCAAGAACTCCATTGTCATCCCTGAGTGGCTGATGTGTTGTCCAGAATCCCATTCTCAAGGAAAGTGCTTGCAGTTGGCACCTGCATGCGGCTGCTCTCTCAGTAAAGCTTTGTGTATGGATTGCTGCAGCTGTCCTGGGCGAGGTCTCTTTGACCTTCCATCTAGTGGCTTCTGCAGTGGTCACAGGTCTCTGCTTACCTTGCATCCCATGTCCTTGTTCAGAGACCTCCTGTGGCCTCTGTGTGTGTCTCCTGAACCCACCTTCTATTCGGGTCTTCCTCCCTCCTGATGGCTGCAGGCACACAGACATGAAACATTTGTACCTATCCTGCAACCACTGGTACCTACCCTGCAACCTCATCCCCCTCCCCAAAGCTTTTGCCCCCAAATCACCCCATTTTGTATACTTTACTTCGAGGGTTGGTACCTCCTGCCGGAGGGGAGAGGGGCAGGCTCTGGGTCCTTCTGTTTTATACAGGCCATGGTGAGAGGTCAGGCCTAGCAGGGTGTCTGGGAGATTTTAAACAGAGCTGTGCCCAGGACCTGGTCTCCCTTCTAGAAAGATCATTGTGATGAATGCAGAAGGCACAGAGGAAGAGCTCTGGGAGATTTCTGATCATCCATGAGAGAGGCAGGGAGCTTAGAAGATGGTGGTGTCTGTGGAGGTGTGAGAAGTGGTCCAGCTAGGACTCTGTTGAGTGGTGGCTTTCACTAGGCTCCATGGCTGAAGACAGAGAGAAGCTAGAGGCAGCCCCTGGGCATCTGACTGGGTACCACACGTGCGATGGACAAGCCCAGAGGGTAACAGCCTTGGAGATCACAGAGGATGAGCGTTCTGGAGAGAAGACACTGATCAGGTGGACAAGCTAGGTCTTAATGGGGTCAGCTGTTTCCCTCCACTCAGTTGCAGCAATAGCTCCACAGCCCTGGGGCACCGTCACTGCCTGTATGCCTCTCCCTATCTTAGCTACCCAGGCCACAGTGTGACGGAGTGTGACAAGTTTGAGTCCTGCTGCCCCAGTTATAGGACGGTCTTAGGCCCCCAAGGCTCCACTACTGCAAGAGCAGCCTCAGAGTAGACTGCTAGTGTCAGTGCCATCAGACAGCATTGCTACGTCAGAGTCATTCTGGCCATTCCTGCATTTGGGGTCAATGATGACGTGAGGCAAGAAGGCTGGGGAGCCTGGGGCTCAGGCGGTCTCTGTGACTGGCAGTGTGGGGGATAGGCTGCTTTCCACTGGGAGGACAGCTGTGCTGTGTATATGTTGGGCCTTGCATAGCCAAGCCTTGATTAGCCAAACCCAGCTCGCCCAGAGCCCAGACTCCATTGTGGGTTAACTCAGCAGCTGTCTCCTGAGCACCTGCTCAGGGCCTGAGTGAGTGCCAGGCACAAGGGATGGGAAAATAGAATGAGCTGGGTCCCGCCAGACCAGACACAGACAGAGCCTTTCCACCATCACCTTCCAGAAGTGATTTCTTCCCATGAAGCATCCCAAGCTCAGGCCACATCTGCCCCCCTTCCTATGCAGAAATGCCATTTCCTCAGCCACTGCTTAGCCAAGAATAATCCCCTTGGTCTGCCAGGGAAAAGGGGACTCAAGCCTTTGAGGACATTGCCACTGCCAGGGCCAACCTGGAAAGTGTTTTGAATTGTCTCTTATGTCTCAGAAGAGGTGTTAATAGAAACTCCCATCCCTTCACTCTGCAGCTTGTAGGTTTTTTTTAAGCACTGAGGATCTTAGTTATAGTGAGGACAGAATCTGGGGAGAGCCCATCTCCTCCTAGCCCCATGCTTTCAGAGGGCCAACTGACTGACGAGAAACCAGCAGGTGTCTGGTGAGCAGTGGGAAGAGGGTCACTGGCAACATAGGGCCTCAGAGAATCTGAGGAAAGTGTTCTAGTGGAGCCAGGCAGGCTCAGAGGATGGGTGTCATTTGGATGGAAAGGACGGGAAGGAGAAGAAAGGGAAATGTGGCTGTGCCAATTTTAAGATGTGTCCACAAGGCCTCTAAATCTCCTCCCTCAGGAGGGAGAGTTTAACTCCCCTCCCATTGAGTTTGGGCTGGATTTAGTGATTTGCTTCTGACATAATGTGAAGGAAGTGACAAAGTGTGACTTCTAAGACAAGGTTGTGAAAGATAGCTTCTTCCTTGTACTCTCCCTGGGATTACTGATCATGAGAGAAGCCTGCCATCCTTGTGTAAGAACACTCAGCAGTCCTGTGGAGAGATCCCTGTAGGGCAAAACTGAGGCTTCCTGCCAACAGCCTTGCAAGTGAGTATGGAAACAGGTCCTCCAGCCCCAGTCCAGCCTTATGATGAGACAGCAGCCCTAGCCAACATCCTGCTTGCAGCCTACAAAGAGACCTTAAGCCAGAACCACCCAGCCAAGCCACTCCCAGGTCTCTGACCCACAGCCACTGTATGGGATAATAAATTTGCTTGTTGCTTTAAGATATGAAGTTGTAGGGTGATTTGTTACTCAGCAATAGCCACCTGGTATAAGCCACTCACTCTCACCAGGCTTAGTCTGGCCCAAAATAGGACAAGAAAGTGAGCTAGGCCCACCTGTCAGCTTTCACCAACTGCTGGTGGCTCTCAGGAAAGTGCTACCTGGACACCAGGAGAAAGTGCTGTTGCCACATAGAACATCTGCCCCTGACATGCATGTCATATATTTGTGCTCTCCGAGTTTAAATTCTGCACTTCAGATTCATGCCTCTTAACCTGGGGTGCTCATGGGAACTACTGCCCAGCACAGAGCCCACTCCTAGAAGTGAAAGGAATTCTGACTCAGTAGGTGGTATCCAGGGATCAGGGAGCTGTTGCGATTTGGGGGTGACTTAGTGACAATGTGCTTATGGTTAGGAGAAGCTGACAGCTGGAGTACAATTTTTTTTTTTTTTTTTTGAGACAAAGTCTCACCATGTCGCCTCTGGTAGAGTGCCGCAGCATCACGGCTCACGGCAACCCCAAACCCTTGGGCCCAAACAATTCTCTTGTCTCAGCTTCTCAAGCAGCTGGGACCACATGCCCCTGCCACAAACCCTGGCTATTTTTTTATTATAGCTGTTGTTGTTTAACAGGCCAGGGCCTGACTCAAACCCGCCAGCCCCGGTGTATGTGCCCAGCGCCCTAATCACTGAGCTACAGGCAGTGAGCCAGGAAAACGATTTAAAAAACACAACAGGGGACTTTTTTTCCCCCAGAGAACATCCAAATTATTTCCTGGAGATGTGGGCAAAACTAAGGATGGCCTGGATGAGGGGTCCTCCACAGCCAGCTCTGTGCCTAGGGACATTGAAGGACCCTGTCATGAGTCAGTCCCAGAGAAAAGAGGCAGATGAGATAAAGCAGTGATGGGACTCTGCGGGTGAGTGGGAAGTGACACCAAAGCCACTGCCCCATCTTTCTCTCCTCTCTGCCTCTTTGGGAGAGGGCTGTGCTGGAAGCAGGGATTGTGTCTGACCCGGGGACAACACTGGGACAAACGGAAGTAGTTGAAGGTGCTGAGTGAGATTCCCTTAGACCTTGGTAGGAGAGTTACAGAATGGCTGAGCTGCCCCGCTCTTCCAAGACTCCTCCTGCCTCCAATGCCTCAGGCCTGGCTGGAATTCTGGGCTATCACCTTGCAGGTCTAGGTCCGAACCCTACAAAGCTCTCCAAGCAGCCTGGGTCCAGGAAAGCAACGCATGGGTATGCATGGGGTCCCTCCAGGCAGGAAGTCCTGTCCGTTCCGTCTAATGATAGTTCTGTAGCACTTACTGTGTCAGACATGGTTCTAAGGGCTTCATCCTCATCATCACCCATTGTAGAGATGAGGAAACAGAGGCATGGCAAGGTCAAAGGACTTGCCTGCCATCAAATAGGGAGAAGGTCCTAGAGCTGGGCTGCACCTGCACATGTGGACACCTGAACAGTGTCCTCAACAGGATCCTTGTCCCCACAGTATCTTCAGCCCACACCACTGTTGCTGCTCAGCAGGACTCAGCAAAGTGGTAAGCGGGGAACTCACTTAGGCACATGTTCCTTGGCTTCCTTGCGGGCATTTCTGTTTTGCTCCACCTTCCTTTCATTTCTTTGTAACTTCCCTTTTATGCACCCAAAGCCCCCAAGGAGGCTGGGGCAGATAAGAGTAGAGGTCAAACCCGGGCATACCACCCTGGTGGGCCAGGTTGGTGGCAAGAGGTGGGCCCCCAGGGGCTAGTGCAGAACCCTTTGGTGTGCACAGAGTGAGCAGTGACAAGCCCTTGGTCTAGATTTAAATGCCTCAGGCAGGAGGTGAAGGCTTCAAGCAGCTCTGCTCCAGGGAGGCAGAGGATCTAGTTTGTATTGGGGGCGGGTCCATTTCCATCACCCTGTTTCCTCCCCAGGCTAATAGCCAGGGCTGAAGCCCTCCTTGGGACATGTCAATAGCAGTAAACATTTTAAAGATGTGACATGTTGAGAGCCTGGCAACAGGGGCAGCTCCAGCTGCGCGAGAACATAGCTGAATTTATGTCCACAGCGAAGCACCCAGTCACCTTTCTCTGCTTGGACTGCAATCTTTTTTTGGAAGCCCTGCTGGAAAATCTGAATCTTGTGAGCCATCAGCTGTTTATAATCAGAGAAGCATATGTTTAAAAGAGCTGAGGGGCCTTATAAACTCCGTGTGCAAATTACCTTTGGGGCTGCCTGCTCCGCCGCCCCTCCCTGAGGCCGCCATCACTGGCCAGGGCTCAGTGTGCTGTGCAGAATTAGCTGTAACCCCACTGTGGCATGGGGTCTGTTTAGCTTTAGTCACGTCGGCTTGGCCCTGGAGCGTGGGAGCCTCCGTCTCTCTGCGCAGCTTCCAGGCCCCCCCAGCCCCAGCTGCAGAGGACTTCTGGCTCCCTGTCCTGGGCTTTCACCATGAGAAATATCAAACCTGGGAACCGCAGAGTAAGCAGTGGGCAGAGGCTCAGACACCAGGGCCTGTGGGGGCTCCCCAGGCCCCCAATCAAGGGGTGTCCCAGAATTGGGAGCCACTCTTGGGGTCTGCTGTGGTGCTACGGTCCTGAGGGGCTGTGTTTTTTGCTTGGTTTGCATTTTTTTGTTTTCATTTTGGTTTTTATAACAGCTTTATTAAGATATTCACATGCTATACAATTCCCCCTTTAAAGTGTATAATCCAATGGCTTTTAATATGTTCAGAGTTGGGCAACCATCGCTCTATCGAGTTCCAGAACATTTCAACACCCCTAAAAGAAACTGCATTCTTTATCACTTTCCATTCCCCCCCACACACACACACACTCATTCCTCAGCCCCAGCCAGCCACAACTCTACTTTCCATCTCTCTGCATTTGCCTACTCCGGACATTTCATGTGACTGGGACCATTTACTGTGTGTGTGCACGCTTGTAACTAGCACCTTCTTCTTGGCCTAGTTATTGTTCAGGATTCATTCATGGTGTAGAATCTGTACATCATCAGTAGTAGTCCCTTAGATAGAGCATGTTTTCGTTATGCATTCATACTTTGATTAGCATTTCCACTTTTTCGCTGTTATGAATAATGCCTCCATGAACACTTGGGCACAAGCTTTTCTGCAAACACATATTCTCACTTCTCTTGAGTATATACCAGGAAGTGGAATTGCTCAGTCTTATGGCAACTCTATATTTATACTTTTTGGCAAGTGTCAAACTGTTTTCCTCAGTGACTGTACCATCTTGCATTCCAACCAGCAGTGAACGAGGTTCTTGTTTCTCTACATCCTTGCCAACACTTCTCACTGTCTGCTGTTTTTATTGTAGCCATCCTGGTAGGTATGAATTGCTATCTCAGTGTTACTTAGATTTGCATTTCCCAGTTGTCTCTTGCTGTTGGCCATGTTTTCATGTGCTTATTAGCCGGTTGTGTATCTTCTTTGGAGAAATGCTCAATTTTTAATTGAGTTATTTGTCCTTTTTTTTTTTTTTTTTTTTTTTGCAGTTTTTGGCCAGGGCTGGGTTTGAACCTACCACCTCTGGTATATGGGGCTGGCACCCTACTCCTTTGAGCCATAGGTGCCGCCTGGGTTATTTGTCTTTTAAGTATTGAGTGGAGTTCTTTGTATTTTACTCATAAGTTCTTAGATTCTAAGTACGAGTCCCATATCAGATATGTGGATTGTCTTTTTACTTTCTGAATGATATCCTTTGATTCACAAAAATTTTTAATTTTGATAAAGTTCAATATATTTTTTCTTTTGTTGCTTATGTTTTGGTATCTTATCTAAATAACACTGTGCAAATCCAAGGTCAAAAAGATTTATCCTTATATTTTCCTCAAAGGGTTTTATGAATTAGCCCTTACATGTAGGTCTTTGATCCATTTGGAGTTAATTTTATAATATAGTATGATGTGAAGGTCCAATTTTATACTTTGTTGCATAGTTAGCCAGTTTTCCTGGCACCATTTGTTGAAAAGACTCTTTCCCCTATTGAAAGGCCTTGATGCTGATGCCCTTTCAAAAGTTAATTGACAGTAAATATGAGGGTTTGTTGTAGTTACATTCTTAATTCTAGCCCATTGACCTATGTCCTTATGCCAGTACCACACTGTCTTCATTTCTGTAGCTCTGTAGTAAGTTTTGAAATTGGGAAGTGTGAGTTTTCCAACTTCATTCCTCTTTTTCAAGATTGTTTTGGCCAATCTGAGTCCCTTGTATTTCAACGTGAATTTTATGATCAGCTTGTCAGTTTCTGCAAAGAAGCCAACTGGAATTCTGAGAGAGACTGTCTTGAATTCATAGGTCAGTTTGGGGAATTGATATTAACAATGCGAAATCTTCCAGTCCATGAGAATGGGATGTCTTTTCATGTATTTTAATTGTTTTAATTTCTTTAAAGAGTATCTTATAGTTCTCAGAGTATAAGTTTTGCACTGTTCTTGTTAATCCATTAGGGTATCCAGCTGTATCCAATAGCTGTCCTTCCTGTGCAAGTGCTGGGTCCTGCCTATCCCCAAGTCTGTCTCCCATGGAGCCTCCCAACTGCAGGCTTCATGGCCCCTTCCAGCCTGTAGCCTCTGCAATGATTCTTCATGGACTCCTGTCTCCTAGCAGCACACAGGTTGCTGCCCAGGTCTCGGTCCTGGCACATCCTACATCGGCTCCTGGAGCGCCCTCCCCATCCCTTGCCTGCAAGCTCCCTCTCATCCAGCTCCTGCTGGCTCACTGAGCCACCCCTCATGTCCAGGTTCTCAAAAGAGCTTCTTCTCATGCCTTGGTCATTCTCTGCCAAACGTGAGTGTCACCCCAGAATGGGGCTCTCTGAGACCAGGTGTCCCACCAACCTCTGCACCCCAAGGCTAAGACCCCCCCCCAGAAGGGGGCCCAGAGAAGGCCTTCAGGTATAACAGCTATTTTCCAGGCAAATTATTTTATCACAGATCCCCACAACTGATAAACAGTCCTTAAATACTAAGCGAGCGAGGCATATGGAGGCCCCACCGCCAGGGAAGTAGGACTTTGGCAGCTTACAAAAGAAACTTCATTTTTAAAATTCCCTTTCAACTCAAGGGTCTCAAATCCACTCTGTAGATGGGGAGGAGGGTCCTGGCATTGATTCTAAAGATGGATGTATTTGAGGGGAGGCAGTCAGCTCATGACAAATGCATGCGTGGAGCCCTGGGCATATGGCAGGTGGGTAGGCGCTGCTTACCTCTGTCCATCCCCTGGGATGGGGTGGGGCCCAGTCATTTTGGACCAAATTGAATATCTGCTATCCCTGGCCATGCCCACTCTCCCCAACTGTGAGAAATGCTCTCCATGTTCCCTGCCCCCAAGAAAGCAAGGAAGGGAATTGGGATCTAAGGGACAGAACTCAAGCCTTTGGGGAACTTGGGGAGAAGACTTGTCCTTGTGTCTTGTTTAAGCTGTAGACATTTGATCATTCTGTCCATCCATAGACCCCGCATTTGCTGAGTGCCTTCTGGGTGCCTGGCCCTCTGCTGGGTGTGGGAATGATTTGTGGTATGAACTGATACTAGGGACCCCTGCCTAGGGCAGGGTGGGCAGGTGGGCCCCAGGGAGATCATTTCAGCCCTCACTGGGGAAGGGGACTGCGTGGAACAGGAGAAGCCCCCAGAAGTCTGTGGGGAAGCTCAGAGCAGGGCCACCAGGAACCTCACAAGGTGCCTCAGGGCAGAGGATGGAGCTCCCTTCCTACCTGTGCCCCAGACCACCACCCCGGCTAAGCTTATACTGGACAGACACCTGAGGGCCAAATGCTAGACTCTCTTCTTGTAGCTTCGTTCCCCAGCTCATAAGATAGGGGTGGGTTGAGGAGCTTTAAGGATCCCATTCCTCTTGGAACTTGTAGGTAGGGCTGGCTGAGGTCACCCAATCATGCCCATGGCAGGAGTCCTGCTTCCTGCCCAGCCTCAGCCTTCCTTACACTCCCACAGGTGTGCCCAAAGGCCAGGAAGCCCAAGCAGCCTGGCTCTGAGTGTCTTTTCCGGACAGGACTTTTTCTTGCAGCCTCTCAGCATGGAGGGCACACATTATCTCCTGGAAGGTCAGGGCTGGACATAGGAAGGAGGCAGTGAGGGGCATGGAAGGACTCTAGTCCCTACAATGTGATTCAGGGAATGCTTCCAGGGTTCCCCCTCTCAGGCTAGAGCAGGGTTGGCGCCCTGGAAGACACCTGAGTTGTAAACAGGGTAGGGGTGAGAATCCTGGTTAAGATAAGGAACTAGAGGCTCATTTGCATGGCATATCCCTAGGAACAGTGAGACAGCAGGCTAATGACTCCCCATGGAATTGACGACTTTGTAAAACATTTGCTATTTGGGGATTTTATGTTAGGATTAATGAGCCCCTGAAATAGAGCCCAGAAAATGGCCAGGAGCCTGCCTGAGATGTGGCTTCCCTGGACTGAGCAGCCCAGAGCCCCTGTTCACTTGGCACCCTGGGCCAGCCGGACCTGTAGCTGGCTCCTCCTCCACCTCTTGGAAGTGTTCCCTGAATCACATTGTTCACCGCAGTCCTCGGCCTTCTGGGCTCTTCCTCTGCTGCTCACCATAAAAATGCTCCAGTCATCTTTTCCGCTGTGGTTTTTATTGTTTTATTTTATTATTCCAGCTATATTAAGTTGGGAAGAGCTACAGAAATGGTTTCTTCCCTCCAGATTCCAGAACAATTCATAGCCATTCTAGATTTTGATCAGTCACTACCACCCCTTATTTTTCAATTTCTCTAACTGAATTTTTTTCTCTGAGAGTCTCAAGCACAGGCACCTGTGTTGGCCCTGAGGCAGAGTCCATCCCCCACTCCCACCCAGTAAGAGAAAAAGTGAGCTCAGGTCCCAAGGCATCCCCCGCTTTGGAGGTCACAGCCACAGGCTCTGCGGGGCCCTGGCTGAGCGGGGCTGCAGGAGAGCCGTGCCGGAGCAGGCCTGGGAGGAATCTGGGCTCTGTTGGCTGCTGGTGAGATTATCCATTAAATCCATATTCCTCACTGTAGAGTTCACGGATTCAGAGGATATACCGTATTCTGGCCATCTTGCATTACTGCAATATTGCTTCCAGATGGGCAAACACGCGCTCAGAACTTGGCCCAGCAGACACGACAGCCCTGCATGCTGCTCACCACTGAGCCTTTGTTCTTTCTCACTGTCTCGGGAACTCCAGTGCAGCTGCCACTCAGGGGTGTGGGGGGCATCCAGGGCTATGGCTCCCCACCCCATGGGCAGTCTCTGTAGAGACAGAGCACCAAGGCTATGGGGCCAGAGCCCTGGGCCAGTGCCTCCTCCTGAGCCTCTCCTGTTGTCAGGCCCCACTCCAAGCAGGTCCGTGAGGTCGTGGGCACATAGAGTGCCCGATCTTGCCGGGTCCTGCTTACCTACCTTGGCAGGTCAAGGGGTAAGTGAAACAGGAGCATTCTAGCATTCCAGCTAGTGGCTGGGGGTCCTGGACCTCACCTCCCTTGAAGCCCACCTCTCACACAGCCTGAGCCCTGAGGTCAGCCCCCTGCAACCCTGCCTGGTCCTTGGGAGGCAGGGATGGTCTGCCCATGGTGCCGATGGGGCCGTGGGTTCTAGGTTTCCTCTGGTGGGGCCATGTGTGCTCGGGTAGAGTCAGGGCAGCAGGACAGCCACCTGTCAGAGTGACAATGGTCTGCTTTCTGACTCCTGTTCCTCTCCAAGTCCTCATGCTGGTATAGGGCTGCAATTCTAAGGTCTGGGTGGATAGAAAAGCTCGTGACAATGGCAAGTGATAAGTGGACAAATGGGACAAGTGGATACATGAACAGATGGTCTGCTGAGGCTTCACAGAGATGGCTGCTCAAGAGACGAACTGGCATGTCAGGCAGTAGACACAGCACGTGCAGGCCTGAGGGGTGAAGGGCCAGGTGAAGCCAGCACCCCAAGCAGGGAAATCATTCTCCAGTCCTACCATGCGAGGAGTGGGTGGGGAAAGAGAGCACCCTGAGGGCAGCTGCAGAGTCCCAAGTCCTGAACAAAGAAATGATGCAGGTAGCTGTACCATACTCCATGAGAGGGCCCAATTTCTGGGTCCCTCGTGACATGTGCTCTCCAGCTGGTCACTGTCTCACCTGGACGCCCTCTGGAGCACTATGAGAGTGGGCCCCAAGAGGAGGGGACAGCAGTAATAACACTTGGTAACTAAACCCAGCATGACATCCCCCTTACCCATCCTTCTGGGAGCTTTGGCATGGGGACTCTGTGCCACTAGCCCAAATTACAACCAGCTGGGGTGTGGGTAAGGACCCTCTGTCAGGATATCTGCTCTCAGGACAGCTCAGGAGAGCCCACTCTGTAAGGTCTGTGGCCTATGTCCCAAGGGACACTCATCCTGGGGCAGCTGGGAAGGTGGACAGAGCAGACAGATGGGGCAGGAGGGACCCATGAGGCAAATCATAAAACTGTCCCCGCATTGCACCAAAACCCTCAGGGTGGCCTCATGCTGAAGGATGGCCGGGGAGAAGCTGCCCTTTGCTCAGTGGACAAATTTTGGATTTGACTACCTGTGATAAAACAAGGCTTCCCTGATAACCTCAGGCCCACGGCCTTTGGATTAATTCCCTCCCACTGAAAAAATTAAAGAGGGTTTCAGTTCCCTTAGTGTACCCTGCCTGTGACCTCCCATGTGCAAGGGTTATGTAGGGATAGTGTCCTCAGAGTGCAGACTCGCCTACACCCAGCCCACTGCATATGTCCTGGTTGCTGGGCCCATGTTGATTGCTGTTTGTACCACTTATAATTTTTCTCATTGGAGGGGTGTCTAAAATAACCCCAAAGTAATATCTATCCTCCCTGGGCCAGCCCCGGTGGTTCTCTCATTGGGCAAAGAAGCTCCAAGCTGAAGCCCTCCTTCCTCACCTCCTCAGACATGCCACGGCTTGTGGGAACCCCTGGGGAGACAGTTTTGGGTCTTGCAGCCACATGCTGGCTGGCCACAATGGGAAAAGGCAGCTGTGGGTCAGAATGCAGCCCCTGGGCGCCTCGCCTTGGCTCTCTAGGAATAGATGGGTGTCTCTCCTCCACCCTCGGCCTCAGCTTTGGCCTCGGGGACCCATCTTTGAGCTTCCAGGGGAAGTGGTTCCCGCCCAGGTTATGGGGGGTTGGTTTGCCAAGTACATTAGCACAGACAGCGCCAGTCCCATGGGGGCCTGGTGGAATTCAACTTCCTGCCTTCCAGAACATCTTATCTTAAGGGCTTCTCAGCCACAGTCAGCCCCACACCCCAAGGACTGCAAATCCCTGGCTGGCCCTGGATATGAGAGCTCCTTTGAGGGAAGGAGCGATTGGGAGGTTGGGGGGCAGTCCTGTGCACAGTGGGACTGCACAGTCCATGTTGAACAGCACAGGGCACCAGTGTTCTGGGTCTAAAATAACTGTCTGTTTCCACATTTGGAGGGAGCTATAAGCAGCCACAGCAAGAGCTAAGTGAGCCCTGAACAGCGCGCAACGCCTGGCATCAATGCCACCCAAAGGTCAGGCCTCTGACAGAAGCTCCCCAGATGCCCAGTGAGTGGTGAGCACAGGGATCCTGAAGTAGATGAACTCTGTGTTAGAGGAACAAGTAGCCCCTCATTCCCCTGCCCTTGCATGCAGCTCACCCAGCAGGGGTCAACCGGGGATTCTGCTCAAGGACCCAGGCTGCTCTTGTAAATGGCTGGTACTCCCTGCCACTCCTGTCAGGGCCAACAATTCATGGATCTCCATAGGATGAGACCACAGACTGCGCCCGGCACAGTGCCTCTGCAGCTCTGGAGCTTGGGTGGGCCACCTCGGCAATAGTCGAGGCTGTTTAAGAAGAGAAGGGGAGAGATGGAAGTCAGCTCATGGATTACCCCAAAGTGAGAGCATTGATAGGCGGGACCCCAAGCCACATTTGATTGCATCCCACCCTTGCAATCCAGAGTACCAAGTCCCTCCACAAGTCTCAACACTAGGGAGCCATAGAGAGCAGGCCATGGGAGAACCTTCCCTTCCACCCAACATCTATCTCCCCTGGCCTTCTTCCGGAGCCATTCCATGAGCCTGGACCAGGTCAGGTGAGGGAAGGGAGCTTCAGGAAGTCCCAGCCCCACATCAGGGTTGTTCCTCAGGCAGACACTATGGCAGAGACAGGAAAACTGCTCAGACATGTGTATGCCTGTCTGAGGCCTGGGCCCTGCAATCATCCCCTCCCCCCAGGGCCTCCAGGTTTGAGTTCCCTGGGGCAGGAGCTCAGCACCCAGGGTTCTTCTGGGGTCATCAAGAAAGGACTAAGTCTAGGGCTCTGGCTGGCTACACGTCTTATCTAAAGCTGTCTTGGGCTGCACATTAAATACACAAACACTAATGAAAGCTGATGAGCAAGAAAGAAGGTTCGTGTATAACTGTTGTGATATCTGCCAGCACAGATAAGCCTGCGTGGCCTGCCTCAGGCTGTGCTTGGACGCCCCTGGTACTAAAAGTCACTCGTCTCCTTCATTCCTGGTGGCTGGGAAGGGGTGTCTGCTGTAGAAACAGTTCTGGTTTTGTTGACTAGGCGTAGTCCTGGTGCCCGGCTGCCCGGGTCTGTGGCACTGCTCTCTTCCCATAAGCTCCAGGTGAACAGGCCAACATTCTCTGTCCTGGCTTAAACCCTCTGAGGACCATCCCTACTTTGGGGGTGCATTTCAGAGCCCCACTCCAGTCTGGGAGCATGCCCTTCCTCTACCCCTCCATCCTTGTGTCCTCCCTTTGGGCGCCTGAGCCCAGGTAGACCCCACACTTAGAGAGGCTCGCTGGGCCTGGTGCTGGCCCAGACTGGCCTCCCTGCTGCCTGTGTTTGCCTAGCTGAGCCCATTCTTCTCCAGCCCTTTCCATGGCAGGGTCCCTCTGCACCATCCTCCCCTCTACCTCACAGCCTTACAAGGTGCAGATTCTAGGACGTGGACAAGCCAAAGGAAGTGATCAGGAACTGATCACTCCAGGAACTGGCTTCCAGTGGCTATAAGGTTGACTTCTGCAAGTTATGAAGGGTGCCAGGGTGTCCAAGCTAGCTAAGGGCCCTCAGAGCTCGTGTGTGACCTGGGCTGTCCAGGAGTCCCCTGCACAGGCATGTAGCTGGTGCCGCACCAGGGAACCTGACCACTTGCATCTATAGAGGAAGGGCAGTCGCAGTTAGGGCCACACTGAAGGGTTGATGTCCACCCTAGTATTGGCTAAGCCTTGGACCCTGCAGTGCCAGGGACTCATGTCAAGTGTTCAGATGCCCATCTACCGTGGGCAGCTGAGAGCAGGCCAGGCGAGCACCCTAGTCAGTACTGTGCCTGAGTAGCCCTTGGATCTGTACCCTCCCACCCATGCCCTGGATGGTAAGGAAGGCTTTAAAACACAAATTCCTGGGGCTATTCCCAGAGCTACCAAGTCCACGCCCTGAGTTAGAGGCCTGGGGTCTGCCAGAGGACTGCAGTTGCTCTTCTGCACCAGGAACCGCCCTTCAGTGCATGCTGGGGTAGGGGCCAGTGGAGCTCCTGACCTATACCGTGTCCCCTCTGGCTGTGTGCTCTGAAGCACAGAGCTTACCTCCCAAGTCTCCGGTGCCTGCCTCTAAAGTGGGATGTGATGACCATACCCAAGTCCCAGGCCTTGCAATGGCTGTGGACATGAGATTGCGAACACACACATTTAGTCATTGTATCACAAGGTAACACTGGTTACCCCAGCGTTTGGAGAACACAGATCTAAGTAAGAAGTCAGATAATTCTCTCAGCCTGAAAACCCTCATATTTTTTGTCACCCCAGGGCCAAAATGCTGCCTGCTGATTGGTGAACCTTGCTGGTAGCCTGCCAAGTGAAGCCAGGGTGGCTGGAGGTAGAGGTTTGGGGCTAGACACTGTGCTGGATTCAGAGAAACAAGCAGGCCTGGTTTGGCCGTGACCTCTGGAGTCGTCCTAATTTGCCATCGTCTTCAGTTACAGAAAGGTGCAAGTGGACACAGGTCAAACCCTCATTGCAGAAACATAACTAGGTCAGGATGTTGCTCACATTGCCTCTAGGCCTTCCCCTTACACGCCTGGGTGGAGGTGAAGCCAATTCCTCATGTACACAAATGTGCAGAGCCTCTTGACCTCTTGAGACTCATCCCCAAACTACCCGTTTTCCGAAGGGCCCTTGTCAAAGGGAGTGGATGTAATTCCTGACTTACTGGGAGTTTTGAGGAGACAAGTCAGTTCTTAGGTAGCCCAGGAGTCTCCGAGTGGGTTGCACATGCAAAGTTTAAAGAATGGAGATAACCCTAGCATCCCTGTTGGTTACCATCTTTAGAAAGTACTGGTGTTGTCGCCAAGGCTCGAGCATGTTGGCCACTCTCCGTGTCCAGCCTGTTTCCATATGCACACATCGTTCCTGGCCCAGCTGCCTTCCGGGGCTGGGCTGAGGTCAGGCTTCCTTCAGACCAAGCCCACGCTGGCCTTGTGTAGGGATAACTGGAGCTGAAGGCCAGAAGGAGGCTGCTGACCTTGGGAACGCCTCCCAAAACAGAGCAGTCCCCTTGAAGGTCACCTGGCTGCTCTCTGCAGGGGAAGCGGGACCCAAGGCTGGCCAGGGCCAGCAATATGTCATTAACTCCCTCCTGCCTGGAGCTCCCAGCTCTCTGAGCATCCTACATTGGGAACATCAACCCAGCTGCCAGGGTCTCAAGAGGAATCTCCACGGCCACTGATTGTGGGAACCAAAGCATGGGCAGCTGCCAGCTCTCTCTGCCTTGCAGGCCTTCCTTGCAGAACTCAGGAGCCATGCCATCTGGGCCTCCTTAATCTCTCTCAGCCGTAGGAATCATGCCCTTTGTCCCTGGTTTTCCTCATCACAAGGTGCTGGGCTGGGAAACAGATCCTGCTGGTAGCTAGGGCTTGGCCTGGATCTGGAGGCCCCTGGGAACTTGCAGGAAAGGAAGTGGTTCTCTAGGATCTTCTCAACTCAGGGCCAGGACCCCAGATGCAGGAAAAGCCTTTCTGTCATGCAAGGCTTATGAGGAGTTTTAAGAAGTGGGAGGAGGTTGCTGAGGCCCATCTTAGGTTCTCCATTCTGAATGTCAGGGGACAAGCCGCTGAGACCAGACCAACCCTGGGGAGACAACCTGACCAGCTATAAAACATCCAGCAGCACATCGACTCACTCCTTCTCCATTGCTCCTGCTCAAATGTCAAGCTCCCTGTGGGGGCCTGCTCCAAGGGGACCCCCTTTATGGCTTTTGTTCAGAGTTAAACCATCTCCTGCTAGATGTTGTGAGTGAAGCCTAAGGTTCTGTGAATCCCCAGCTCAGTCTTCCTGCCTCACAGGGCCAGCACCCTGGCAAATTGCCTACTCCAGCCTGCACAGGGGGCAGGTCTAGAGGTGTATTTCACCCCCCAGGTGAAGGTGGGATCAGCAGATTATACTGAGAAATATTTCTAGGGATTTACATTCCAGGCGACAGTCTCCTGTCTCCAGTCTACCGAGTGGGAGGCCTCAGGCGTAGGGGTGGAACTTGGGGGTACCCCATCCCCATCCCTTCAGGGTCTTTTAGGAGGACTTGCTCCCCTCTGTGCAACCTGAGATGTAGCAGATAGCGCGAGGCGGCCCCTTGGCCGTCTGTGTCTACCAGCAGCTATGGTCATGCAGTGTCCCAGCCTGGCCTGTAGCAGCACTGGCCGGAGGCTTATTAAGGCTCTAGGTTCACAGAGTTTTCTGTCAACCATCCCTCTGTCCCCTCTTCCAGTTCAGGGAGCCCATCCCCCATAGGCTTGTCTTGGGGGTGACCCAGGGGACTGAGCTCTACTACCCAGGGATGCTCTGTCCATGTCACCTTGGAAGGCATGTGCCATGAGCTTTCCCATCTCTCAACCCCATGGGGCCTGGTGAGAGGTGTGCAGACCCCACTCAGGCAGCCCCCCGTGGTCCTGCCCAGCACATCATGTGGGGAGCCCTAATCCCCCCATGGAGCAGAGTAGCTCCTGAAGTCCCCACCCTGGTGAGTCAAAGACAAGACAGCCCTGCCCTCAGGGGTCCTGGTGACAGCCTCTCCCCAGGTGTTGGTGAGTGAAGAGAAGCAGACTCTCTGCTCTCTCTGTAAGGATGGGACAAGAGAGCAGGCAGCCGTGGTGGGCCTTGGGTGGATGCCTATCCGTGACAGGGCTGGTTATACAGAGCCAGGTGCTGCCAGCCCATCCTGGGGCTATGAGTGCTATTTGGTGAGGGCCTTAGAGCCTGGAGCTGGGGCGGGGCAGGGCCTGGGTAGACTGAGAGACAAGATGAGGTCCTGTGTGCAGTGGGGGCCCAGGAGGGCTGGGAGCTGGAGGGGAGCAGGCCAGGCTGGTCTGCCAGGAGTGGGGTAGGGATGGCCTGTGTGGCCATTCAGATATGTGCAGCTACAGATCTGTACTTAGGCCATGTACACGTAAGGTGGCATCACACATAGGTGGCTGGGCAGGGCCAGCCCACACAGCATACGGTATATACACACATGTATGCATTATGCACACAGGCACACATGTGACCCCTGAGCCGGGATCCTGCAGCACCCTCACACTGGTGTTGGTCCAGACCTGAAGACTGTCTTGTAGCTGTTGGGACCCAGACTTCAGGGGCAGACCAGCAAACCCCCTGCCCCTAGTGGCCTCTGGAGCCCCCTAGGCCCAGCCTTCTCCAGTGTGGGGGGCCAAGGTCATTACCCTAACCAGGATGTGTACCCTCCGTGGGCCAGACACTGTGCCAAAGGGGTAAGGGTCCAGGTCACCCCTGCAGCCTCATTCATCTGGGCATGACCAGGACGCAGGGGCTACGGAGAGCACAGTGTGTGGCTGCAGCGGCCTCCATGGTGCTGATCCCTCTACACACTCCTAGACCTGAGGTGGTAACTTAGACAAGCAGAGACCCTGCCCTTTGGGACCCAGGAAAGTGATCACCTGGTGAGAACACAAGCGGGAAGGTGGTCATACAGTCGCAGAGAGCAAGGCCAGCGGGCCTGAGGAAGGGAGAGGCCTCAGAAGGTCAGAGTGGGTGGAGCCGTGAAACTGGAGGAGGTGGCCACGCCAGTTGCCAGGGGAGGGAAACCCACTCAGATGACCCCAGGCTGGGGAGGCCTGACCTGTGTGGGAGTCCACCAGGGGGCCAGTGTGGTGGCAGTGGAGCAACCACCAGGGGTGGGGTAGGAAAGGCCTCTAAGATGTGGGGTGCAGAGGGTGGGCACAGTAGTGTCCTGAGGGGGGGTCTTGAAGGGCCAGCTGGCCGCCATGTGGGGATGACAGGAAGCACCCCATCAGAGGCAGGCAACCTCCCAGGAAGCCTCGGCCCTGGGAGGGATGTGGTCTAAAATGCAGAAGGGCAGGCAGTAGATACACAAGCCTAGGGTTCAGGGCACAGTGCGGGCAGGAGTGAAATCACGGCAAGTGCTGGCAAGAAATGGCTCAGACAAGACCCAAGAGGAGAGCAGTCGTCAACGAGAAGAGGCTCCAAGGCTGGGCCCTGGGCCCCACAGCCCTCAGAGGAACCCACAAACGAGATCAGGAGGCCAGAGGCCTAAGTGCCCTGGGGAAGTTTTCTAAGGCAGTGGTTCTCAACCTTCCTAATGCTGTGGCCCTTTAATACAGTTCCTGTGGGTCGCGACCCACAGGGAGAAACCGCTATTCTAAGGAGAGAGGGGCCAGCATGCCAGGCCCTGCCAGTGGGTCAGGCTAAAGTTGAGGCAAGGAACCGAGGGTGGGGTCTGGCCGTGCAGACGTAGGTCACTGTGAAGCTGAGAGGTGTTGGGGTGGAAGCACGTGCTTAGACTCTCAGACAGCTGCTGCACAGGGTCAGGGGCAGAGCCAGCAGGAAAAGTAGGGTCCAGAGAGGCCCATCACCTCTGCTGCCTGCCTTCTCCCTCCCTCCATCTCTGTCCTTTTCTTCCTCCCTCCATTTCTCCCTTTCTCCTTCTTTCTCCTCGTCTACCTTTTGGTTGGGAGAAGGGGTGACTGTGTTTGTGAGATCGGCATAGCAGGCCCTTGGAACTTAGCACAGCGACCCAATTGCCCATCTGACAACCCTGCCCATGAGCAAGCATGGCCCGTGCGTGGCGAAGTCACCCCCTTCGTCCTCTCTCTGCCCCGCCCTGCCCTGCTCAGCCAGTCTGAGTGACCTTTTGAGTGGGGGATGGGGAGTGTCACCCAGGACCAACTGGGTAATGGAGGGGCTTTAAGCTATAGTTGCCACATGGGAGAGGTTCGGGGCTTTTCCTCGAGGGCAAGCTACGTCCCCCAAGGGCCTTCTGGTCCCAGCCTTGTGCCATGCAATCTGTGTGGACATGACACAGAGGACTCCACATAGGTCCCAGAAGTGGCCTCTGGGGCCTGGGACAAGGGTAGCTATAAGCCCAGCCTGGTGTTTGTCTGTGGGCAGCAGTGCCAACTGCCCCTCCCCAATTGTCTGGGATCAGTGGGGGACAGAGATCCAGGCCCACCGGCCTCTGGGCCTCTGAGGGCATGAGAGGTGAGCAAGCCCAGGCCAGACACAGGTTGATCCAACTTCTGACCCGTAAGACCCCAAGCAAGTCCCGCCCTCTCAGAAGCTAAGCGTTCTCATTGGCGGAAGAGGCTGTGCCATCACCCTCCTTCTGACATGGATGAAGAGAGAGGAGTCGTCAGGTGAGAGCAGGTGGCACCTGCCATACCTGGCACAGGTGGAGGCCCATGAGGGCAGCCCCACAGCAGGTCTGTGGTTCCATCCCTGCCACAACAGGGTGCCCAGAAGTGATGTTTAAAGAGAACCCTGAGCCCAAAGAGGCAGTGCTCCCCCAAACTTAGCAGCTCCAAAGCAACTCTTTCTTATCACTCTTGATCCTGCAGGTTGGCGGAGCAGGCCAACTGGTCTGGGCTGGCTGGACAGGGGCTGAGTGGTCAGGGCAGCCTCAAGCCCTTGGCTGGCGACAGGCAGGGGCCTCTCCTCCCACAAGCTAGCCAGACCACATCCTCCATGGTGGCTACAGGGTTCTCAGCGACCCACCACAAGAACCAGCCTGGGCTGTGACCCAGGTGCTCATGACCTATTGACTAAAGCACATCACATGGGCACTTCAAGGGATGAAGCACCTGGGAAACCCCTCATAGGAGGGGTGAGCCACAGGGATGGGCAGAGGCAGCAACCCTTGAGACCTGCTTAGGTGTGAAGGAATTTGCATGCATCTCTTTGTCTGACACAGAGTCCCCACCCCATCCACACGGCCCCCACTGCCTCCACAAGTAGCCCTTCAGGCTCTGCTTGGGGCCTGTCCTTTAGGTAGAGAATCACATCTGGACCTGGACATTCTGATAAGATCACCGGGGGGCCATGGCAAGGACACCAGGAAGGAAAGACTGAAAGAAAAACACGCACACACATCTAGGCCGAAATGATATACAGTCCTCCTGCCAGCACCGGCTCACTTTACAGTGTCACCTTTTGACATGTAACCACTTATTCTGTCAGGGTGGAGAGCCTCCTGCTCTGCCAGGTGACAGCCCTAAATCCTCAGGAACGACAGTCGTCCTCCCACCAGGATTGGGTTTCTGAGCAAGGGAACAGGACTGGAAGCCCCATCCCACTGCCCTAGAGCTGGAATCTCCTCAGGAAGCTAATGCTGCCCATGGCAGAGGGGCAGGAGGGCAAATGGGGGAGAAAAGGGCCCAATGTGGGAAGGGGCCTGGTCAGACACCCCTCTCCGTCTCAAACATAGCATCTCACCTCCAGGAAGGGCAGGGGAGCCCACAGGTGCCGTGGCTGTGTGTGTGCCAGCCTCATGCCATGACCTTCTTCCACCCTCCTCTTTCCTCACACCCCCTAGAGGTGATGCTGTGAGTGTCCTGAGCTCACAGATTAAGGAGTGGGGACATGCACAAGGGCGGCAAAGCCAGGAATCAGAGTGGGGGTAAATGATCGTCCCTGCCATAGTGGTGGAGGTGCTGGGCTCAAGCTTCTGGCCATCTGGGAGAGCCGGCTGCACATCCTGCCCTGCCTCTGCCGGCTGTGCAACCTAGAACAAGGTACTCTGAAGGTTCTGTGCCTCAGTGTTCTCAGCTGTAAAGTGGGGACACAGTGGTCGGGGCCCATGGGGTAGAGATGACCTGCACCAGGTGCAAGGGCAGGGCTTGGCACAGCAAGTACTCTGAAATGCAGCCATCAGGGTGGTATCTGTCAAGCTACCAGGGTACCCAGTCTATTGATGGAAAGCCTATGGGGCCAATACACAAACACATGAATTGCTGAGAACCACCAAATGTGAGCCGACACTGGACCCGTTTTAGCTCCTGAGGAGCAGCACTGGGGCGAGCCGGGGTTGGCAAGGTGGATACGAATTTATAAGTTACAGACATCAGTGAGGGGAGGGCCACCTAAACTCAGACCCAGTGGCGAGCAAATGGAAGAAGCTCCCAGGAGTTGGACAGCCAGACGTATAACACGTCCTAGTTGGAGACTCAGCTGCAGGATTGGCCCTCCTCAGTAATGCTCCTGGTTTTTGCAAGCTGATACATGGCTAATGGCTATTTGGCAGTGTGGTATTCAGGCTCCTGCTTTCAAAAACAGGAGTGTCAAGTCAGCTGGACTTCCATTAGGGGAACTCACTTTTGTGGCAGAGGTGACTGCCATTGTTTGGGGGCCCCAGTCGTCTTCTCTCTGAGCTCCTAAAGTAGAAGCCCCATGTTTAATTGTGGTTGAGGAAGTATTGTAGCCAGAGGTCTCTAAGTTCAAAGGTCTTGCCCCTGGAACCCTGGTCCAGACTCGCCTTCACCCCTTCTCAGGCATCCCCATCCATGAGGCCAGGCTCCGCATCCTCGCTTGAGCACCCAAAGCCCTAGGCCTGAGCTGTACCTCCAAGTTCACACTCGCAGCTGAGGGGACCCAGGGGATCATTGGACTGTGTGAAAGCTGTCTCTCTACAGGCCTTGCCCCAGCCCAAAGTGTAGGTCACCTGCCAGTTGATCGTCCTGAGCTGAGAGCTCCCCAGGGCCCCACAGGTCAAGTGTTTTCTGACTTGGGCAGGCAGGAGGCCAACCCCTACTTCTCAGATTCTGCTGAACTAACTGAAACCCTAACCTTCGGGCTTCCCCGCTAATTTGTGATAAGGCCTCGCCAAGAAAAACAGCAGGCTAAAGACCCCTGATTTCTTCGCGAATTCCAGAGCACTTGGTTCATTCCAGCAGGGAAAGGGGCCCAAGGCAGCTTTGTGTGCAGAGGCACCTCTGTGCGGGTGCATGGCTGGGGAGGGCCTCTCAGGAACCCGCAAAGGAGGACCACCTGCCCCACTCCAGGGAGATTGCATCCAGCTGGCTGGGGCAGAGGAGAAGGCCGAGGGGGCCCAGGGCGGTGGCTCAGAGAAGCTGACGTGGCGAGCTCAAGCAACAGTGCTCATGGAGAGGCATCCTGCCAGGCTTCTGACCTGAGGACCCTGGGGTCCCTGAATAGATTTTGGAAAGCGGCCGTCTCCGCAGATCAGAGGCAGCATGCTGAGGGAGGGAGGCCTTCATGCTGGAGGCAAGTGTAAGGCTGGTGACAGGTTTCCAAAGGGCCCAGATACAATTCAAGAGATGGATGCTGCTCTGTCAGAGTGGGAAAACTGATGCCCAGGACAGGAAGTCCCCCACTCCAGGTTCTAGCAGTCCCCCTCCCCTGCCCTGCCATAGCCAATGTGAGAGGGAGGCAGCCAGAAGTCCAGAGGGGTTCTGGGTGGGCCTCTGGTGAGGAGCTGGTGGACCCATGCCAGAGAGAAAGGCAGGGCCCGTTCCCAGTGGGGAGGAATAGTATTTGATATTTTTCTCCCAAATCATGTCATTTCTGTGTTGGCCTGAGTAAGAGCTGACCTCAGTGTGGGAGAAACGGGGATTTAAAGACCCAGCAGCCTGCGTTCCTGTCGAATGTGCCTCTCTGGTGGCTGTGCCCATTTCCCTTGCAGGATGGAGAGGTGACTGCCAGTACCGCCCCCCTGCAACCCTCCACAGACCACCTGAAGCCCCAAAGCACCCATACTCCTTATGGATGTGTTCACCCTGGGCCCCGCTGCCCACAGGGGTGTTAGGCTCTCCTAGCCCTGCCCCCACCCCCAGGCATAGAGGTCAGCAGGGGCAGAGGATACAGGCCACTCCGTCATAGGCTCATGCTCTGCCTGCCCTTCTGCTCTATTGGGTTTGCTCAAACATCTGAGGTCCAGGGACACATCTGCCAAGGCAGGTACAAGCTCAACTCCAAAGAGCAGCAGCCATGGCATGGGCTTTTAGACCATCTGAATCCTGTCTCCCTGAGACCTAGGACAGCTGTCTGGGTTTGTTTCCTCACCTGTAAACTGGGGGTAAGAACTATAACCATGTGGGGGAATCCCATAGGAAGTGGATGGCACCCAGAGATCACTCATGTGTGAACAGCATGTCAGGAGGACACTTGACCTGCCAGGCCTCATACAGGAACTCAGAGTAGTGTCATTAGAGCAAACCGTCCCCCAGACTTCAGGGATCAAGAGGAAGAGGACATTCTCAGAGTTCAATAGAACAGAGCTGAATGATCTGAACAGGTCCCCTAGAGAGAAGGAGGCAGGACCTAAATGTATGTCCCTGCTGGCTCTGGCAGCTCTATGTAGAGAGCAGGGTTACATACCCTGGCCTCCCTCTGCTTCCTCTTTCTGGTCTCCTACCAAGGGTGCCATTGGCCAGACTCAAACTGAAAGTCCTGGAAAAGGAGTCTGTGGCATATCTGTGGGGATCAGCATTTGAAGGTGAGGAAGCTGAGTGGAGAAGGGCTGGAAGGGTACATGGACAGTGTTCACAGCTCACTGACAACATCAGCATGTCACACACTAAGTCTGGCATGAACACATGTTTGCACAGTGGAGGGGCAGGGACATGGTTGCTTGCTCCTTCCCCTGTGGGCACCATGGTGGGGGCCTCTGATGGCCTCCAGGACTCTGTTGGTCACAGCCCCCATGCCCATTGCACGTGGCACACTCCAGACCTCTTGCCCTGCACAAGCCTCACATGACCAGTTCCTAGTCACCTCCCAGTCTCATTGCCCTCCCCACACCTGGCCACCCTAGCCTTCTCTTTGTCCCTCACCTTCTTCCAGCTTGTGTCTGCCTCAGGGTCTTTACATGTGTCCCCCTTCAGTACATATGATGGCTCTGTCCTCCCCTCACGCAGGTCTCTCTCCTGTCCCCTCTGCCAAGAGCTTTCTCTGGACCAGCACTCACCCATCCCTTCCACTCTGATGTCTCTGTTGCCCCACAGCTCTTTCCAGACAGTCAGGTCCAGGCCCCTCTTCCCACACCAACTCTGGACAGTGTTGGGCTCAGGAAACCATGGCTAGCAGAATGCCCACCTGTTAGCTGCTGCTTCTTTAGGACAAGACCCACCTGGCCTTCTGCTCTAGCACTGAGAGTTACTGTTTGGTGACTAAAGTCAGACTGGTTTCCTGCAAATTCTGCAGCCTCCAGCTCTCCAGCCCCCTACCCCATCAGGGTCCAGGCTACTTCCTCAAGGATATTCTAAAACCACCCTGGGGTAGCCCACTGGCACAGCTGGGCCTGCAGAGGAGAAAGGTGTGGGGGACTCCCAGAGGCTGGCTGCAGGAGACAGGCTGGGCAGTGCCCAGGATGCCAGGATGACAGGAGGCCCTGAGGGCCCTGGCCTTCGGTGCCTCCCCAGCCCCACACCACCCTAGAGGGCTGGCCTCAGTGGATGCTGTTGAACCGCCAGAAATTTAATCTATTATTACACAGAAACTTCTGTGAAGTCAGGGATTTGAAGTCCCCAGAAGTGTTTGCCTGATTTGGGGCAGATAGCGGAGTGATTAATGCTCGTGATAAGGTGTTGATTGGTTCTGGGAGCTGCTGGAGACACAGGGACTGTTGTGCGCACCAGGCTGGCAACTGTACTCACCGGAACAATAGCCCATTTATCCACCGCCCTCCAGCCACCCGCCCGCCCTCGGCAGGCACAAAGGGCGCTCCGGCCAGGAACCAGGGAGCCTGCTGTCTCCTGGGAGAAGGTCCAGAACTGTTGTAGGGAGGCTGCCTCAGGAAGGCCTGGGGTCAAAGGCTTTTCTGGCTATAGTGGAGGAACTAGCTTCGGCTTTCAGTGTCTGCCCTGCAAGTGACAAATCCCTAAGCCTCAGTGTTCACACCTACAAAATGGGATGATAAAGACTTGATATGGCAGAGCTGCGAGGCTGATTAAATTAGATCAGAGAGAAATGTCCTTCAAGTGAGATGGGTTTGCATTTGTTCTACATACAGGTAAAGGGAATACAGCAGTGACAATATAGATACAAAATTAACACAAGTCCAAGCATACTGGCTGAGTGGACCTTCCCAGGGGCTCCATCAACAGATATAAGATCTATAACAAAATGAGCCCAGTGCAGCCAGCCCTCTTCACTGTGCGTTCTGCATTTGGACAGCCAACCAACTATAGATCAAAAATATTTTTTTTAAAAATTACCTCTGTACTGACCATGTACAGACTTTTTTCTTTTTGTTGTTCTCTAAACAACACAATGCAACAACTATTATTACTGTATTATGTACTGCGAGTGCTCTAGAGATGATTTATAGCATGCAGGAGGGCAAGTAGGTTACACCTATGCCATACCACTTTATATCAAGAATTGCACATCTACAGATTTTGGAATCTAGGGGGGGGGTCCTGGGACCCATCCCCTGCAGACATCTAGGGACAATTGTCCTTGTATTATTTATCTGTAAGTGCTAGGGAGAGACACCAAAGGCAAGCAGGGCTGGGATGATGGGAAGGGGCCTGTCACTAATGGGGTTATGGAGCATCCCAAAGAGAGTGTTCTCCAAAGCCTGGGAAGGTGAGCCTCATGGCATCAGGGTGCAGAGTGTTCTGGATAGAAGGTACAGCCACAGCAAAGACCCTGAGATGAGAAGGGCCTACAGTGTGCAGGGACCCCAGGAGCAAGGGCACGTGCAGACCCTGGCTCACCCTGGGTGGGGAGAATATGGCTGCCCCAAATGGCAACAGGGTCACTATGACTGCAGAATTAAGAATGACTAAGGACACCTGGCAGAAGCTGCTGCTTTTGCCGAGGCACAAGGATGGTGGCTGGACCCAGTGGATGAGAAGGGATGTGGTAGTCTTGGGGCACCTTTGAAGGGGGGCTGTGGTGGCTGAGCGTGGTGGCTCATGCCCTTAATCCTAGCACTCTGGGAGCCCGAGGTAAGCGGATTGCCTGAGCTCATGAGTTCAAGACCAGCCTAGCCAGAGCAAGACCTTGTCTCTAAAAAAATAACTGGGTGTTGTAGCAGGAACCTATAGTTCCAGCTACTTGGCACACTGAGGCAACAGAATCACTTAGGCCCAAGAGTTTGAGATTGCTGTGAGCTGTGACACTACGGCACTCTACCAAGGGTAACTAAGTGAGACTATGTCTCAAAAAAAAAAAAAATAGACTTAGAAGGGTACAGGTGAAACTTACTAAATGCAGAATATAAAGGTCTTAACACAATAATTAAGAAAATGCCATGAAGGCTAAGTTAACCAGTTTGATGAAAATATTTCAAATTGTATATGAGACCAGCACATTGTACCCCATGATTGCATTGATATAAACAGCTATGATTTAATAAAAAAAATTAAAAAAGAAAGAAAAAGGAGAGAGAGAAGGAGACTGGGCTTTGTTAAGATGTTTCCTATCATTCCTGGGACAGACCCCTACAAAATTGTGACCAGACAACACATTTCTCATCTTGGTTCTGGAGGTCAGAAGTCCAATGTGGGTTAAATTCAAGGTCAGCAAACCTGTTTCCTTCTGGAGGCCCCAGGGAAAATCTCTTTCTACCTTTTCGGTCTAGTGGCCCTACTTTGATACATGAGCCCAAGAATCCCAACCTCTTCTGCCACCTGCCTCCCTCTTTCTCTTTGAGAGCGCTCAGAGGTGGCTAGAAGAACAAGAAAGGTCACAGCATATTGGGAGGTCTGGCCAGGACAGACTACAGGGGACCTGGAATTTTGTCCCCAGGTAGCCAGTACTGAGGTGGGACTTACACAGCCACAGAGTCTCCCAATCTGGGCCCTGTTACCCAGGGAGGGAAATTAGGGTGGGCACTGCCACAGAGGGCCGGCAAGGGGCCTGTGCTGGTGTTGGCTCAATGGCAGGGTGGTGGCTTCAGTGGTAGAGATGGAACAAGGATGTAAGACTGCAGGCCTGGCCCCAGGAATATTTCAGGGACAGTGTGTGGCCAAGAACAGGGCCCAGCACTAGGCCAGATAAGCCAGAGGCTGCCCCAGAATGGAAGAGGTTGTCTTTGACCAACTACAGAACCAAGGCTCACTGAGTTCTCTGCTGGGGAAAGGGAAGGGTCCTGCCACCTTGCCTTGCCAGCAAACACATACCTTTGGCCTGACAGCTTGACCCCGGCTTCTCTGCCCTGATCGGGAGGGTGCTGAGGCGCCTGTCAGACCTATGCCACTTCACAAGGCAGAGGGTGGCGGGTGGGTTCCGAGAGAGTTCCAAGGAGCCTCACCACCCATGCACCCCACTGTCGCACCGAGAGAACAATACCCAAATGCTTCATCCCACAGTCAGAATGCCAGGCCCCTTGGGAATTCAGGCCTTGTTGAGTGTGGTACATTCCAGCCATGTGTCAGCAGGAGAGTCCAGGGAAATGGAACCAACTCTGCCAGCCACCCACCCACAGCCGGATGAGAGGGAAGGTGGACGTCCAAGGAGACCATCTCTAGGGGCAAGATGTACACCTCCAAGTTCTCACTTTCTGTCCCATGTCCAGTGCGACCCCTTCACTCAAGGACCCTGCTGCACAGTGGAGATTGAGACCCAGGGAGCAGGATGGGGCAGACTTGGGTCCAGAGCCCCGCCTGGGGCTCTCGCTCCGCAGTCTAACAGTCAGCCCTCCAGGGGGTTTCTGCAGCCTGGCCACCTCCACCGCGGTGGCAGCTCTTCTGTCTGGAGCCTTTGTCCACCTCTCAACCCTAGTGCCATTGGTTGGAAGGCGCTGTGGGAGGACTCACTCAGCTAACAGGGGCAATCGAAGCTCCACCCATGGCCACTCAATATCACCACCAGGGCCCCAACTCAGCCTCCCTCTGGGCATGCCCTCCTTGGCTATCTTGGTGCCATCATCCTGGAGGAAGTCAGCCCGTGAGCTGTCCTAGCATGTCCAGAGGAGGCCAGTAGGGCCACTATGGCCCCACCCTGAGTCCCAGGGCCCCTGTGTTCCTTCCTGCCCCATAGAGGTTCCAGACTTGCACCCTTTAGTGTTGGGAATCAGGCACAAGTCAAGAGTGCCTGAGAGGCAGCGTCTGCCAGCTCTGCTGATGTAACAGACCTTCCACAAGGGCCGGCGGCCACGCGCCGGGCAGTGACCCAGCCCTCTCCTCTAGCTGGTGGCAGTAATGACTCTGTCTTGCCTCAAGGAGGTTGCTAGCTGTCTTTGGTGTGCCCTGCTTCTCTCTCCAGCCCTCACAGGGCATCCCCTGATATGCGCGGTTCAACCCGAGAACAAGCTGCCCCTGGGGCACTGTGAGCCCTTCATGCCCAGAGTCACCTCCCTGCCCCCTCCCTGGCTGCGAGCATGGGCCTGTTCTCTCCCACCATTCCTAACACCAGCCTTTGCCAGCCACCTTTCAGACCTTGCCTGGCACCTCCCTTCCCCGTGCCAAGGCCCAGAGGCAAGCAGCGCGCGGGCGCCCATTACAGCAGGCGCGAGTGCAGGGGCCTGAGGCACCAGTGCTTCCGACGGGCCCGAGGGCCGTCTGACCTTTCCGGCCATGGGGCAGCAGTTGCGTGAGCAGGAACAATCGCCCCAGTGTGCAAGGCACAAGCGGCCTTTTCTTCCCCACTGGGCCGGCACACACAGCTCCCAGGCTGGCTTCCCTTGAACAAACATATTTATTGTGGCCGCCACCGAAGCCTCGCCTTGCAGAAGCCAGGAGCTTAGAGGCCTCTGTCCCACCCACTGGGGCCTCAGGAGGAGACCCCTGCCCTGGGGGCCTTAGACCCATATTGCCCAAGGCAAGGGTGGCTCCAGCCCTACCCACCAACTTGGGGCACAGAGACTTTGGGTGCCTGCTGGGAGCCTGTGACCACCTACAGGCAGTGATCCAGCCAGGCTCCTGGAGGAGGAACACAGCCACACCTGACCCCATCCTCCACCTGGCACAAGCCGTTCACCTCCCGCAGCCTCAGTTTCCTCCTCTGTGAGCCAGTCTTACCTCCAGTGGCAGGAAAACAGTGCCTGCCACCCTCCAGGCTTCTCCTCAAATGCTTCTCTCTGAGTCCAGAGAGAAGGGCTTCCTTGCTCAGGATAGCCTCACTCTCTGGGGGGCTCCCAAGACCGCAGCACTAACTTTCTACATGTCCTCCACCTCCTGGGTATCAGGTCTCCTGGAACCCCCAGTGGGATTACGAGGTATGGGCAGGGTGTAAGGACCCTAAAGTGTAGTAGGGACACCCAAGCTTACTTCCAGCAGCTCCTGGGAAGAGGGCTTTGACGAGCAGGCACCTTGAGAGGAGGGATGGCCAGGCCTAGGTGGCCCTATGGGGAGGGAGCCAGGGCACCCAGGGCAGTGTGTGCTGTCCTCTCCTCCTCTGCCGCGCACCCCACAGCAAGGCACAAGGTGGGCAGGGGTCTAGAGGGCAGGAAGGGGACTTGAGGCTGACCATTCTCTCTCTTTCCTTTGCACATGCCCAGCATACCACCCCCCAAAACACACACTCCCTCCACAAGCCCTGTGTATTCTCTAGGCCCTGACTGAGAGTGCTGCCCTGAGAGATCTCTGCAGACTAGTCCCCCAGTCTGAACCAGGCCCCAGCTTCTCCCAGCTCAGCCTTGCCTTCCCAGTAGTTCTGGCCTCTGTGCACAGGTTACCTAGTGCCCATCTGGCACCAACAGGGCTGCAGGTGTGTGCAAGGGTATATAGTAAACGTTGAAAGAATGAATGAATGAACAAGCCAATGAATGAGTCACAATGGCACTGGCCAGAGGCCAGAGATTGCTGGTGAGTTTCAAATACTGAAAAGGGGCTGAGGGCAGCTCCTGAATATTATGAAATAGTCAGGTCTGAGGCAGGCTGGGTGCCAGTGGTGATTCTGGAAGCAACCCTGCAGACAGGAGTGGAGACAAGAGTACTGATTCTCTGCCATCGACTACGTGTCCTATTGCCTTCAGCCTCAGTTTCCCCACTTTGAAACAGGGACTACAATCTCTGCTCAGATCCAGCTGTGGCTTCTTGGGCACTGAGCAGTGTCCCTGGGAGGTTTCTGGGCCATCAGCATGTGTTGTTATGACACACGCGTGCCCAAGAGCAGCCGTGTGCTGAGCTGGCTGTAGGCGTGGCCCTGGGTTGGCAGAGTAGGAGCCTGGAGGGTATGCTAACGAAAGGCACATGTGTCCGGGAAGCCCCGTCTTGTCATCACCTGTGCTGTGGCTGTCAGCACACATCTGGCTTAAATTGAACTCCCCCCCAAAACATGTTAAATCTGACAGCAGTGCTCCAGAGCGTCACAGAAGGGACTTTGCATGAGAATGCCAGAGGGAGCAGCTCCGGTACCCTCTTTAAGATAGCCATCTCTGTGAGAAGCCACTTGCCCTGCAGCCCCAGGAGAGGGCTGGGCCCCGGGACTGTGGGAGGTGCCCGGTTCCATGCATCTGGGACCAGGGGATGGGAGGTGGGGGTGAGCTCATTGTGCCAGAGCCTGTCCCAGACAAGGTGGGCTGGGCCACCCCCCCCCCACCTCTGAAGTGCCACCAATACTGGCCATCTTCCCGCAGTGCCGCCCTTCCAGCCCGTGGCACCCAATGGTTTTCCAGTTAGCACCTATGCGGAACACCTGAGTGGCGGGCCTCCCAACAAACGTTTATCCTCTCACAGTCCCGGAGGGCAGAAGGATGAGATCAAGGGGGCACAGGGCTAGTTCCATCCAAGGCCTCTGTCCTTGGCTGGCAAACAGCGTCTCCTCCCTATGTTCTCCCGTGGCAGTCCCTCTGTGGGTGTCTGTGTCCTCGCTTCTTCTGATGAGGACACTGTCCTGTGGAGTACCTGCCCCATTACCTCGTTCTACCCTCATCGCCTCCTGGGAGTCTTGTGTTCTGGGGCAGGAGGAGCCCAGCCCATTCCTCCAGCAGGTCACCTTTGCCCTGCGCTCAAAGGTGGCAGGTCATCTTGCCCTGCTGGAATGGGACGCAGAAGGCCCATGAGCGGCAGACAGGGTGCTTGTGGGTGTCTGAGATACCAGATGGGCTTGTCAGGCAGAGCCCTCCTGGAAATGGGCCCATACTTCCTGTGGGCCCCAATCCAAAGGAAGCCTTTCCTGAGCTCTAGTTGCGGGGGTACCAGGATGGTGATGATCCAGGCGCCGTTCTCAAGCTTGAGGACCATGTGGGAGTGAAGACGACGGGGTCTGGGCAGCACGCGGGGACTGTGGGTGCCAGAGCCTGGGGACTTTGGGAGTCCAGCTTGGGTCAGCTGGGGGCCCCCATGCCTGGAGTGTAGGTGGGCTGTGGGGGTGGGAGGGGCCAAGTGCCAGTGGCCCGAGGAGGGCACCTCTGAGTTGGACCCTAGAGGAATCAGTGCCAAGTCCTCGCTATGGAGGTCTTGCTCGAGTCATCCTTCCCACCAGCCAGCCTCTGTGCCCCCGTGAGTCCCTCCCAGGCATCTCTTTGTGATTTCCTGCCGTGGACACGGGTGCAGCCCAGAGCAAAAGGGGACCTCCTGGTGTCTGAGCATCTGCCACCTGCATGTGGCCTCCCTGGTAGGCTCCCAGCTGGCCGGCATGTGCGGTGTGCTGGGTGAGGCAAGGCTATAGAATGGGGACTCAGTCAAGAAAAGACACCCCAGGCTAATGGCCCCCACAGCCTTAGTCAGCCTCAGGCTACCCTAAGACACTAGCTGAGGGCAGCCCAGGAAGCCCTGCCCTGCCCCCACCTGCCCTTCCGAGGGGCATCCTGAGAGCCCCCAGCCAGGTTCCCACACTTGGGGATCCCCCAGCATCCAGGAGGAGAAGCGGGGGTGTCACAGCCCATCAGTGGGTCTGGAAAGGATGCTGGTGGGAGGAGGCGACCACAGGGCCAGCAAAGGCCAGGTCTTGGGAACATCTGGACTCACTTTGGGGCTCCTGGGAGGAAGCAAAGGGGCACCCAGGAGAGGGGCTGCCATGAGGGTGAAGGTCAGTCTCCTGCCCAGTCGCCTCTGTCCAGGATCTGCTGTCTGTGGGGAGTGTCCTGAGTGGGCACAGCAGGCTGAGGCTATGGGATCCCTGGGAGGCCTTTGAGAGGCTGTGAACTGCAAGGAGTTAATTCCTGGCCTCGAGTACTGGCAAACTCTGACTCACCAAGCAATAAAATTCTTGTGTTTTAAAAATCAGTATATTAGCTTAATTTTATAGATTTCAGAAGTGCTACTTGAAAATAAAAGTCTCCTAATTACATTTATGATCCCAACGTGAATCCATTTGAGTCCATTCGTGGCGAAGAACCTTTGTGTGAAAGGCCGGAAGCCCTCATCCTGCCTCAGCCCTCAAGACCATAAACCCCGGCTGGTGGGTCCAAGCAAGCAGGAATAGGTGATCATTGCAAAGTCCCCGCGAACACTGTGTCCACCTTGCCACCAAGGCGATGGGAGCCAGGGTTCACAGACTACTTGGAAGGAGTGCAGAGCCGCAGAAGGGCCTGTGGTGGCACCACTGTCATCACAGACCCCAGGCAGCCGTGACACGCAGGGGCTGGCTGCAGGGGGCACCTGGAGGGCACACAGAGGATTTGGCACCCTGCCTCCACCCAGTGGAGGGAGGCTCAGGGGCAGAGTGTGATGCTCTGTCCTCCCAGCCTCATCTAGTTCCTGCCCTGGGCGGGCCCTGGACTAGTTTAAGAGAGAACCGTGTCCTTCTCCACTGGCAAGTAGCATCCTAGCCTGGGTTTGGCCATAGCCCCTCAGGGGCCCAGGCTGCAGGAAACAAAGAAAACGAGCAGGGAGAGGGACTTTACCTAACAAATGCAAGGAGTGCAACCCCATTCTTTGTACCCTCAATGATTCCCCAACAATTAAAAAAAAAGAAGAGAAAGTGAGCAAGGAACGGTGGTGGGAAGGAAGGAGGAGCACAGGGTGAGGGGCGAGGGGCAGAAGCAAGCCCAGACCAGGGCTGGGTCTGGTGTGGGAGTGCTCACAGCAGACTCTTTGGCCATGGGGGTGAGCAATAGTCTGATTGGAAGGCCAGAGTGATCAGGTAGGACGCTCTGAGGACTCTCAGGGAGAAGGTGACATTTGTCCTGAGCTGGGAAAGAGCTAGCAGGTCCACCCCTCCAGGCCAAGGGTCCATGTGAGAAAACACAGCATGGTGGTCATGGGCACCCAGTATGTCTGAGAGGGGACCAGAGGCCTCAGGCTTCTACTCACACCCACTGGGGGGCAGAGACCCTGGCCAGAGCTATGGCCTGCTCCTCCTACCAGTTGGGTCTAAAACAGAGCCTTAGAGGCTGCAGGAGCTAGAGGTACACCTGTTCCATCCCTCCAGGATCCTGGGGTCACTGGGAAGAGCAAGGCTTGGCCTGGAAAGGGGTCTGTGCAGCCTCTGGGTGTTTGGGGGTGGGGACATCTACTTTCCTGGGGGCCTTGTGGCCAGGCCAGGCTGTCCTGTCCTGTCAGCAGATTATGTACTAGAGTGCCGGCCTCACAGACACTGCAGGGATTGTCTTCCTGCCTGCTCCAGGCCTCGATGCACCGGCCCTCCGCAGGAATTCAGAGCAGGCTGCCGAGTGGGCTGTAACCGGACGCCACTCCAGCTGCCCTGTTGCTGCAGGTGCAGTATGGGTGCCAGCAGCTGGGTGTGACTGCCACTCCCCAGCAGGGAGAGACCTGACCCCTGCTGCCTTCGTCTCCCTGTGACATAGGGTTGCCAACCCCTTCGGGGGCAGCCCTGAGGGCATACAGTGTGTCTGGCACAGGTGTGTCCCCAGCATTGGGGCAAGTCATAGTTGCAGCAGGGCCCACCCCAAGCTTGGTCAGGCTCACCCAGCCCCTGTGTGAGGCTCTGCGAGCCCATCCCACAGATGGACCACTTGAGGATCCAAAAGGACAGTAGGGAGCCCAAAGTCATTCCATGGCCTTGGATTTCCGCCCAGGAGTCCTGGGTCCTGACAGTGAGCTATTTCTGCCCTGTCAGTAGTTCACAGCTATTTGGATTTTACAGACCCATTGAAAGTCAGTGGCATACACCCATCCCTAAAAATGGAAAGGACATGAGGCAACCAATATTTCTCTTACATAAAAAAGGACCTTTTATAGAACAGCTTTTCTCTGATTAAATGCTACCACTTCAGTCTAGAAAGGCTGAGGACCTCATCTCAGGCCAGGGGATAGTAGTGTCCTGATTTTTCTAACTAGTATCTATTATATTGGTCTATTATCACCCCAGGGCCTTGTGGTTCCTCCATGACAGTGAACCCACATGGTTTCAGGGGCTGATGCTCACTGGGCCCCCGGGCTCCATAAGGGACTCAAGGTGGAAACATCTCCCAGAGCTTTGGGGCCGATGGGTCCAGCAGGAGGGGGCTGACTGCTCTGAGGACTACTAGCCCCAACACCATAGTATCCTGGCTCGGTATTGGCTGTGCTGTGTCCAGGGGGACTGAAAGAAAGGAGGGACCGGCTGTCGGAAGCCCTCCTGGGATGTTGAGGCTCCATTAGTGGAGACCAGAGACTCCCTGGGGTGAAGTATAGCCACGGGGGCTGAGAGGCCTGGCATGCAGTGGCAGCACCAGAGAATAAGATGGGCTCGGCTGAAGCCAGCCCAGGCCTGATCACCTGTGCACCTGCCTTGGTCCTATATAGCCAGAGGTAGGCTCTGCACAGGGCACAGTGGAACCAGCCGTGACTGCTTTAAAACCATGAGAAGTCTCAAGACTTTCCCTCTCCCCTTCTGTGAAATGAGCTAGGTAGGGCCTCTGGGTCACTCTGGGGAGGGGGATTGGGGGAGCTTCCACAAGCAGTAGGGGCAAGGCTGGGGACAGGGAGAAGGCACTGCAGCCCTTTGGCCTGGACAGAGGAACTTCGCTGCCAAATTCTACTCTTTCTTGTACACTTGTTTTTTTTCTAAGAGATAGAATCTCACTTTGTCACTCTCGGTAGAGTGCTGTGGCGTCACAGCTCACAGCAACCTCCCACTCTTGGGCTTATATGATTCTCTTGCCTCAGCCTCCCGAGTAGCTGGGACTACAGGTGCCTGCCACAATGCCCAGCTATTTTTTGTTGCAGTTTAGCCAGGGCTGGGTTCAAATCCACCACCCTCGGTATTTGGGGCTGGCGCCCTACTCGCTGAGGCACAGGCACCGCCCTTCTTGTACACTTTTGACAACTGCCTTCTACTTTCTGTCACTTTTCCTGTCTCTCCAAATACACTCAGATAAGGAAACAGAGTCTATTTAAGGAACAATATTAAGCAAACAAAAGTACAGGTGTTCAAAGATAGGGAATGAGTGACAGATGGGGTAGGGGCCCCCAGTGCGGCCCCACCCTAGCGGACAGCACACATGAGCTTTGAAGTCCCTTCCAGCAGATCTTGAACTTGGATGGGTGGACCTGGTGCCGCTGGGGGCCTCTGCTCAGCTAGAGCCAGGGTCCATTAGGAAAAGCCACCTGCATTAGCTTCCTACAGCCGCCGTAGCAAATGACCAAAATTGTGGTGCCTTAAAACAACATGAATTTATCATGTTGCAGTCCCAAAGATCAGAACAGGTCTCCCAGGGCTAATATCAGGTGTAGGCAGGGCTGTTCCCCCTGGAGGCTCTGGGGAGAGCCTCGGCCTTGCCTCCTCCAGCTTCCAGAGGCTCAAAGCCCCTCCACTTTCAAAGGTAGCTGGGCCAGGGGAGCCCTCACACCACACCACTCCTACCTTCCTCTGCAGCCCCATCATCTTCCCTGCCTCTGACCCTCCTCTCCCTTCCCCTTATAGGGATCCTCGTGGTCACTTTGGGCCACCCAGATAATCCAAGGTCACTTCCCACCTCACTGTCAGGGCTTAGGAGCTTTAATTACACCTGTAACCTTCCTTCCCTTTGCTATGCCATCTGCCCCGTCCTTGGGTTCTGAGAATTAGTACATAGGCCCCCTGGGAGCCTACATTCTGCCTTCTACAGTGCCCTGGGGCAGGGCCTCCTCGAAGCCCCTTGGCCCATGAACCAACACGAATCGTGCTACCTCACAAGAGCCCTGGGAGGGCTCAGACAGGCAGGGGAGTGCAGGGCAGGACGTGCTATAGCAGGGAGCTGCCCAAGGCCAGAGGGGAGGTACAAGTGGGTGAGGAACCAGGTAGCCTGGTGGGGTGCCTCAGCATAGCATCTTGTTCTTGCCATGGGCGATACCCGATGCACAGTGCCCAGTGAAATCCCTGAGAGATTTCACTTTTGTCTTATTGTCTAGCCTTTTGTCTTACTGTCACAAGCATGGCCCTGGGCCCCCTGCCATCTTCCACATGAAGCCCACCCCTGCCTGGGCCCAGCCCATCCAGCTTGCCTTACTGCAGCTCCCAGCTTGAACTGTCCGGGTCTCTGTCCTCCAGGACATTCTGCCACCTGTGGCTATCACCCCATTACTGTGAGTGAGGCAGACAAGGATGTTGGATCCGGCCAAGACAATACCAGCCTCCTCACAGGGGCAGCTGGGGCTGGGAGCCTCTTCCAAGGACCCTTGGCCTACAGTTTTTCTCCTCACCCTTCTTAAGAGGGTCCAGTCCCTTCTCCCAGGTGAGACCCCCCCCCACCCCAGGGCTGGCTGCTGCTGGCCAGCACTGACCACTTAGCCATTTGGGCTTATCCACATTAGAGGGCAAAGGAAGAAAAACAAGTTCTCAAAGAAATGGGGCTGCCGGTCATTGCCCTGCCTTTGAGGTAGACAGAGGTTTTGCCCAAAACTACTGTCCCCTCTTGCTTGTCCCACATCATGGGGCCTAGAGGGCAGCACCACAATTCGAGACCCCAGACAGCCAGCTGAGATGGGCAGGGTGGCCCAGTGCCCCACGCTCAGATCCACGTGATACGATGACAGGTGGCAGGTAGCCTCAAGCTCCCAACAGGCCCCTCTGTACCCATTTGCAGCCTGTCTCCACACTCACGGCCATCTGGCCACTGCACCCTGGTACTGCAATGGGGGGCCCTCATGCCAGTAGGGTATCCACCCCGCTGTGCTGCCTCACGGGAGGGAAGCATTTGGCCCTGCCTTGGAGCAGTTTACACTTTGCAGCTGAATCAATCTAGGGCAGAAATGTGTGGTAGGGGACAGGAGAGTTACCCAGTGGGGTTTTCTGGGGCTGAGGATGCTTAGTGTTTGTCCAGGCTCTGTCCCGCTGTTCCTCCAGTGCTTGGCAAACAAGAACCTCCACGAGAAGGCGGCCTTCCCTCCCCTGTGTGTGAATTCCATGGCGGGCCCAACAGGGATGCAAAAAAGACCAGCTGGGGCCTCTGCCTCATGGCTGCTGAGCAAACGTGGGTTAAACAAAGCAAACTGCCATCCCAGGGCCCCATGTGGTCACACAGGCGCCTCGGAGACCTAGTGCCAGCAGCCCTTTGGGCTTGGGTGTGAGAACAACCCAGTGAGACTGTACCAAGCAGGCATAGGGGTAGCCACCATGGCCAGGAAGGCCCCCAGGAGTTTGGGGGGGGGGGTGGTTTGTTCTTTCCTCAAGTCCAAGAGAGTTGCTCTTTGCCCCAACTCCCATGTAAATTTTTTTTTATTTTTAGAGAATTTCTCCATGAGCATCAGAGCAGGCGAGCCACACTTGGGTGCAGTGAGCAAGGGAAGGGACATTTCCGCCAGTCACCGGCACGGCTAGTCTGATGTGAGGCCTCCCAGCAGTGGCCTCCCTCACCATGTGGGACTGATTGCTATCTGGAGAGCGGGGGAGTCTTCCAGCCCCAAGGTCAAGTGCTTCTCCAGCTGGTAGAGTCTGGGGTGCCCTGGGCATCTCTCAGCACCTTGGAAGCATTCATTAGTTGATCCCCCTCCTCTCCAGGTCCTGGGGCACAGGCCTCAGAGCAAGTCATCTCTCACTAGTCAACCTAGGGTTGGAAGTACTACTTCCATTCCCAACCTATCCTATTCCTTTTAAGATAAGTTTTGTTATTTTAACAAGTATAATAGAATAAAATCTGTAATCTTATAAATAATATAATACAATAGTTACTGTTGCTTCAGCTGCTTTTTAAAATCTGTATGACTTGCCCTTGGTTAGACTCTTCTGGGTCTCTGGGAGGGAAAGATGAATTTGTCATTCCAGTATTCCTGAACATCAGACACCAGCAGGTGTCAAGACGCACCCACTTTAAAGACAGAAAGCTGAGGGCAGGCGCAGACAGGACTTATGTGCGGTTGCTGCTGACAGAGTGGGCCCCTCATTCATTCCTTCATTTGTTCATTTGCTCACCAGTGTTCCCTGGGCCCCACATTGTACCAGACATTGTCCTAGGCCCTAGAAGTTAAAAAGTGAACAAAAGAGATAAGATCTCAGTCCCAGAGCTTAGGATTTTGCAAGGAAGATGACAGGAAATAAGGGATTCACAGCAAAAGGGAGGTTCTGGCAGAGACTCTGGTGGCGTGAGAAGGAGGCCTAGAGAAGAGATAAGCACATTCTCCTCCAAACAGAAATTTAAACTGTGACATACAGAATATATCCACTGTGGGCCTTATCATATGTGCCGTGGGAAATCATTTCCTGCATTTTCTTCTATCCAACTTATAATTTTTGTCACTTAGGTCTTTAATTGCCTCTTGGCATACCTTTGCATTAAGTAAGAATCTGCTTCCTTTTCCTCTGAGGAGGGACCGTCCCCCCATGGCCCCACAGCCTCTCCATCTTGTCCATGGAGGTGTTGGTGGCCTGCTATGTTCCCACGGGCAGTAGGGGTGCGGTCGGGGGGGCCCCCTCTCAGTATTGATAGTCTGCTTGTCTGCAGGACAATACCAGTGCCCCGAGGCCCCAGCTCTGGTTTAGAAATAGGTTCTGATTCCCAGAAGGGCAGCATACATACCCATTTATTCTCCTTTTAGGTTTGACTGTTTGACTTTTATCCTTCCAGTTTAGAGTCAAGTTTATTGCATTTCTTATAATTTTCAAATGAAAGTTTTCTTGGGATCACCTTGAATTTACGAATCAACTTTGGGAAAAACTGGAATCTCTGTAATGTTACAGTGTCTCCTCCAAGGCGGAAGAAGGTGCCTATGGGCATTGCCTCAGGCCACAGCCTTGGTCCTCCGAGGCAGTCCAGGGGCTTCGGCAGTTTTTTGCTTTCATTGTTTTTACATGATACATCCTTTCTAGTGCTATTTTGGAACGTATTCTTCCTAGGAGTTTATGGCTTGTGTAGGAAATGCCCTGATTTGGGTGGACAGGCCTTGTATCTGGCAAGTGCGCTGGGCCATTTCAGTAGCTCTGGTAATTGACCTGTCAACCCTGCTGGTTGTCTGCGTGCATCCGTCTGACCTGCTGTAATAACGACAGTTTGGTCTTTCCTCCCCCATTTCTCACGCCGACCTCTTCCTTTTCTTTAGCCCTGAGTAGAATCCCTAAGACTATCTTAGACAGGGTAGGGACAGTGGATGTCCTCGTCTTAGCACAAACGCATTTCACATTTAACATTTCTTGGTTATGTGGGTTGTTTGCTCTGCAGTTTTGGTCTGTAAACTTTGCCAAATTAAGGAATTTCCTTCCTATTCCTGTTCTTTAAAGATTTGTTCTTGTATTATAGGGAAATTTTAAACCTTATCCAATGCTGTCCATACTAACACAAATGATCATGGAAGCTTTTTGCCTCAATATTCTTAAGAGAAATGGGCTTCCCTTTCTTGTATCTTCCCTCCACGGATTCAGAATCAAATTCATTAGCCTCTTAAAATGGATAGAAAATGTTACTCTTTTTCCACTTTCAGGAGCCACTTAGATGTCTCATGAAACACTGGTAGAAGTCACCTGCAAAGCCATCGAGATCTGAGTTTGGGGGCCAGGTCTCCAACTGCATTTGAATTTCTTAAACATGTATCTGTTTGAGTTCTCTCTTCTAGCAACAACTTTGATAATTTATCTAGTTCTAAGAATTGTCCACTTCATCGGAGTTTTTACATTTATGAGCTCACAGATGTCAGCAATAGTCTTACTTTTATTATGTTTGCGATTTCTGTCATGTCTTTCCTCATTTCATCTCCACATACGTTGATCTCTCACCAAGCACACAAGACGTTGTTCCCCTTTCTTACAAAATGGTCTTTGCTGAGATCTATTTGCCAAAGGTTGTAAACTGTGACCTGCCACCTATTTTTATATGGCCCAGGAGCTTTAAATGTGTAAATAATTGAAAAAAAATCAAAAGTAAAGTAACAGTTCTGCTGTGTGAAACTTATATGAAATTTAACTTTCTGTCCACATGGTCAGTGTCACTGGCACTCATTTACCCACCGTGGATGGCTGCTTTCATGCTACAGAGGCAGAGTTGAGTCCTTGCCCACCAGTAAATCAACAACACTCTGGTTCAAATTCTGCACCCTGCCGTTCACAGCTTGGCCCAGTCCAGCGTGGCTGTGGCATTCCTGGAGGGCTTCCATTTCTGTACCCCTTAGACCCGACCCAGCCGACTTGGTCAAGGTCCCAGCCTTTCCTGACTCTGAGTTCCCCGCTGCTGACTCATGCAGTTCCCAGTCACAATGGGACCAGGCAGCTCGGTGACATGACTTGGTTTAGGTGCACTCACCATCTCCCGGTGCACAATGCCACACAGCATTGCCTGGTCATGGTGCCAGCTGAGCTCAAGATGTCCCAGTACAGAGGTTGGGCCGGTGGGCAAAAACCCAAGGTGTATAGGGAGAGGCAGAGGCTTGGAACCTCCTCAAGTCCCAGGTGTGTTAAAGCAGGCCAGGGCTCAACCTATGGCTTGCTCCCCACACCCTCACTAGACCGGGACTCAGAGCTAAGGGCTCAGTGGCTGTCAGCCCAGAGTGGAGTCCAGGAGGCTGTGGCTGCAGAGGCCAGGAGGCAGTAGAGGCTACCCTCCCAAGAAGGGCCAGTGTGACCACAGGCCCCCATCCCCCAGCCTGTAAAGTTCTTGCCTTATCTGACTCCTCCTGTCTTCAGGTTTAGACCTGGAGGAACATTCTGATGTTCTTCCCCACAGCCTGTGCACCCTGGGGGGTGGGGCCCCCTCTGCCTCACTGCATGAACTTGCCGGAAGTCCCTCATCAGCTCATTAAGTGTGTCCTTAGAGAAGGCAGCCCATCTGAGGGCCACCTGAGCCAGGGCCAAGGATCGGGGGCTGCAGTGCGGCCCCTTCCTCTCCCAGCCTCTTCTCTCTCACCACCATTGCTGAGCTTATTTTAAATAAGCTTTGATTTTAGAACTGCTTTAGAACAACAGAATTATTATGGAGATAGTACAGAGTCGCCACGCCCCTCGCACATTAGCTCACGCTCACCACCTCCAAGGAGCAAACAGTGGGGCTTTACCATGAACTGAAGTCCATATTTTCGCCAGTTCCTTACTTTTCTCTACTGTCCTTTATATGTCCCAGGACCTGTCCGGGGTGCCACATGGCCCGTGTCCCCAGGCCCCTTTGTGTGTGACAGTTTCTCAGATCTCTTCCTGGGTCTGAGGACCCGGCCAGGTCTGAGGAGGGCAGGCTGGGTGTTTTGTAAGGCTGCTCTGAGGAGGAAAACACAACCACCAGGGTCCATGCTGCCAGCCGGCCTGTCGTGGTAGACGCTGTCCTCCGTCTCCTGGCAGAGGCGATGTCTGTCATCTCCTCAACTGTGAAGTCACCTTTTCTCTATTTCCCCTACGGTCCTCTCAGAGCCCACGAAGATTCGGCTCTGAGCCCTGGAGAGACCCCAGATCATGGGTCACCCTGTGGGGCTCTATGAGCCCCAGTGTGGGCAGATTCAGGAAGGGACCCCCAAGAATGAGGTCTGGCCTCTGCCTAGATCAAAGCCACGACCCGTCCCCCAGGGCAGGGAAGCTGGGAGGCAGGCCGGGTGACAGGTCATTGCCCTGGGCAGGCGTGGGAACCCACACATGGCCCCTTCTCAAAGGCGGGTGCAGTCCCTGAGGCCCAGCAGGGTCCTGGAGCCTCTCTCCCTGGGTACATCCGAGCCTGGCCTGGCCGGTGGTAGAAATGCAAATCTAATTAGTCTGGCATTGAGCCGCCTTAAAAGTATTAACAGAGCCTTAAACTGTGCTGTTGGACGGGGATGAAGAAGCGCCTCAGAGAGAAATTACCGGATGGTGACAAAGCACCAATTTATTAGTCTTCTCCAATGGGGACTGTGCAAAGGACATTAATTACTTTAATGGGACTTATTTTGCTTCGTTGCCCAAAGTAATTGGTTTATTAACCTCTCCTTCCCTTTGGGGAGGGAGAGAAGGGGAGGTAGGGGGCCTGCACGATATTCTACAACCCTGCCCCCTGGGCGGCCTATGCCCTGTCCCTGCTGGCCTGGGCAGGGGCCACCCGGCACCCGCTGTTGCCAGGTGCTAGGAATGCAGCCAGAAGGACAACAGGCCCCTCTAGGAACGTGCCGTCCCCTGAAGGCCATCAGTCCACTGCTGTCACAGGTGTGAGAGAGCACGGCACTCTGGGAGGTGAACACGGGCAGGTCTCGTGCAAAAGGGCCAGTGTGGGGAGGACCTGAAGAGGAGGGGTGGTCAGGGCAGGCGCAGCAGCCGGGTAGGTCTAGGTCGGGGTTCCAGACACTGGCGGGAAGGGCCCAGGGGTGGGGAGGCAGGTGAGGCCCTGAGAAGCGGGCTTCCCCTGCTCGGCAGATGAGAAGCGATAACGTTCCATTTCAAAACAACCCCTCAGGCTTGGAGCAAGCCTTCTGGAAGCGGACCAGAACTGGTTGCTTCCCCACCACCCCACAGGATTCTCCAGAAGGCTGCTTAGGCCTGAGGCACTTAGGACAGTATCTGATTTGCAGATTACACTTTACACTCACATTGTTCTCTAGGGCAGGGGCTCTCAGGGCTGGGGGTGCTCTCTCTTCCCTTATAGAGGCCCAGAGCTGGGCAGGAAAAGACCCCCACCCCCTCCCCTAGTTAGGTGGGGACAGAGCAGGATCTTGTGTGTGCTCAGACCTTGCTTGGGGAAAGAAGAAAGTCCCCTCAGGAGTGCTGGTTGGGCCAATGTGCCCCTATCCCGATACCTCACCCTGGGGGCCCAACCCGCCCTGTTGTTCCAGCAGGAGCAGTTGTGTGTGTTAGAGAGACATGGCAAGGTGGGCTGAGGATGAGGGGCCAGACCATCAGAGGCTGCTTGGGTTGGTCCCCACCAGGACACCGCCAGCTGCCTCCAGGCAGGGTCCTCAACCTCTCAGGCTACATTCCTGTCCCTCCAGGGGAGCTGTGGGCCCAGCTAGATGTCCACTTGGAGCCTCTGGTCTTAGGTGGACCTGGTGGGGCTCCCCAGCTCAGCACCACAGGCCACCCAGAGCGCACTTTGATGCCCACAGTGGTGCCCCTTGCCCCACTCCAGGCCTGGCTTACTCACAGCCACAGGGCTGGCCAGCTGCTGCCCTTCCTCTCTGGGCCCCAGGACCATCTGTCAAGAGAGAGGGCAAACTAGGCCTTTCTTGCCTTCACTGTGAGCTTCAGGGGTTGTGATCCGGCCAAGTGAGGGTCACCATGTGCCAAAGTCCCACCTTTCACCTGGCAGCCCTCCTCTTACCCAGAATATCCACCTCCCCTCTTTGCAGCTGTCACCTTGTCCTTGAGTATAACTGGGAGCTGAGGGGCCTACTGTGCTGCCGCAGATGTGAGCCCGTTAGGGCCCCAGAGGGGGCAGCCTCTGGAGCAAGGGGAGAGGGTATGTACCACACCAGGCAAGTCCGTGCTGTCATTTGAGGGGCAGAAGGTGACTCAGAAAGCCCGGCCACCCCATACTTAACATGACTGGGGCCTTGGAAGGAAAGAAGCTCAGGCCAGGCCGAGTGTCTCAGAGACCCCCCAGCCTGTGTCCTTCACTCATTCAAGGGGTCTATCCCACCAGTGCTCCACAAAAGGCTCCAGGGATGGTACCAGGACCCACCCGCCAAGGCTGGAAGGGGGCGTAGGCTCTGCAAGGGGGGAATTGGACCAAGGTTGATAGAGCTAGGAAGGATAAGGGTGCTAGGGAGGACTTAGTAGGGGACGGAAGAGGCTTAGTGTCCTCAAGGTGGTTCTGGGAACAGGGGTTCCAAAGGTACATGGGCTCTGCCTCGCACTGGCTGTATGGCCTGAGGCAGGTGAACGAGCCTCTCTAGGCCTCAACATCCTTATTTGTACAACAGGGATAACAGAGCCGTGAAGGCACAGGGCTCTGACACCGCAAGCCTGCAGAACACATTGTCATGATTGGATGAGAGAGAGGGAAGGTGGAGAACAGCCAAGATGCGGCTGGCAGAGCTGGGTGCCCAGGGAGTCTTGCTGGCAGGGCTGGGGCAAGGCCTGCAGGGGCCTTACCTGAGGTCTGGTGGGTCCAACATCAGAGTCAGAGCCAGAGCAGCTAGAGGCAGGGTCTCTGGGGAAGTGGAAGAACAATGTGTATTCTGGGGAAAGATGGGATTGGGGCTGAAACAGGATGGAACTCTTGGCCCAGGGCCAAAGTCATAGGAGATGAGGTGGAGCCATAGGTGGCCAGTAGGTCTCACACAACCTCAGAGTGCCGGGCCCTGTGGACTGCTGGGCCCTTCCTGGGGGCTTCCCCCAGAGCCTGAGTTGCTCCTGCCCCTCCTGTCCATGCAGAGTCCCTGGCGTAACCTCCACGGCATCTCTTCCCATGCCTGGTAACCCAACCACCACAGAGGCCCAGGCCAGGGCCGGGTTATTTTGTCATTCATTGGCTTAGAAGGCAGTGCTTGCAAATCACTTTTCTAGACGAAGACCAGCGAGAAGCCCCTGTCATTCTTCTGAGACGCTAGAGGTTTTCTCTCCCTTGTCTTAACCAACAAGTTCCTGATAAGTCATTTCAGCCAGGCCATTACTGATGGCCCATAATCTCCCGGGGCTGCCAAGCGAAATGGGATCCTGGCTCTTTCACTGAAAACACTTTTCTTGTTTTCTTTCTCTGGCACGCTGGAAGCTGGCCAACACACCAGTTCCATTAACTTAATGAGGGCTGACAGCCTGCGACAAACGTCCTCATAATCTCCCCAGGATTTAAGTGGGGTCCTCCCCAGCCGCCCGCCTGCACCCCAACCTCGCCAGCTCATTACCTCTGTCTACACACAGCCCAGCCCCTCCCGGGAAGGAGCCAGGACAAAGCTACATTTCTTTGACGGCTCCTTCCTGGCAGCCCCGTGCAGGCAACCCCAGACCTTTAGGCCAGCCGCCCAGTTTGGGGAACCCACACTCCCTATCTCATGAGGCCAGAGCCGGGCCACAGTGATTTCTGGGAGCTGATATTCTTCCAAGCTTGGAGCTGTGAGGCTGTGACTAGCTTTCTGGGCTCCGTGTGTCCCTCTGAGAACACAGTATTGTCACCATGAAAACTTATCTTCACCCACAACTTCCCCTCTGGTTTCCTTTCTGGACCCATAGCTCTTGAGGCCTCCAAAGGTGAAGAAATTTGCCCAACCAGCTGAGACCCCCCTGGGGATTGGCTTGGGGTCTCCTGCTTGCTCATCCAAAGCCTCATCTTTTGTTCCCGTGTACAGAGGAAACCCCAGGCATTCAGAAGGAAATGGACCCCAACATCTGGGAGAGGGTCAGATCCAGGGGATGGATTCCCATTGGCAAAGAAAGGAGAGGAGTGAGCAGAAGTCCAAAGGAGGCACCATCCCACATTCCCCTGATATGGGAGCTTGAGTCTCGTTGGCGTAGAAGGCAGCAGGAGGGACTAAGAGCCGATAGTCCAGGTTCCCCGCCAAGCCAACCCCTTCTCAACAAATCACTATCACGTCTGGGTTAGTGAGGTAGGTGGTGCTTTCTGGAACCTGGGCCACTCCTAACTGCCTGCGGTCTCTGTATTTTGTCGTTTGCACCTGGTCACCTGTCTGGCAAAGACAGCCTGGACAGGGCCTGAGGGACAGGGCCTGCCTCAGTGGTTCCAATTCCTCAGGAAGCCTTTCCAGGCCAGCTCCTCCCTCCTCAGACCTCTTCCCTTCTTAGAGTCTCCAGGGGCAAGACTGGTGACATGGGATGTCCCTCACTCGGTGGTTTCTGGTGGTCTTAGGGCCACTCTGGATAGGCCAAGGGTACCTGGAGGTTGAAACATACTCAATTCTGTTCATTTTCACCCAGAGTATGGCAGATCCATAGTAGATACCCACAGGTGTGACAAGACCTTTCTTCAAAGATGTTTTTCTACAAAGCTATAATTTTGTCAGACATCACTGTCACCTCAGCATCTCTCTGAGATGTGTGCTATACTATGCTCCCCAGATGTGTGTTACGAGGCTTCCCCAGAACCCCTGAAAGGCTGTTCAAGGAAAGACTGGTCCTGTTCATGCCTATTTCTATCACAAGACTCTACAGCAAGAGCTTGGTTGTTGATCCATATGTGCCGAGTTGTGTTGACTTGAGTTGAACTGTGCCAATAGAGCTGGGGTGAGTTGGCTGAATTAGTTTTAGCACGATTGAAGCGAACTGAACTGAGTGGAGTGAATTAAGCAGGGTTGATATGAACTAAGCTGAACTGAGTTGGGTTGAGCAGCTGACTTATCTCACCTGTCCCCGTGGTTTTGGTTGTTCCAGTACAATACCAGGGTCTTAGCCCACTCAGTGTTGTAATGAAGTAACTCAGACTGGGTGGTTTACAAAGAGAAATGTACTGCTCTGAAGGCTAGGAAGTACAAGATCAAGATGCTGGCAAATCTGACATCTGGCGAGGGCTCTGTCTGCTTCATAGACACATGCCTCACGTGACAGAAGGGCAAAAAGTGGCAAACAAGCTCACTCAGACCTCTTTTTTTAAGGGCACTAACCCTGTTCATGGAGGCTCTGCCCTCATGACCAACCTACCTCCTAGAGGCCCCACCCCTAATTCTACCACACTGGAGCCTATGTTTAATGCACAGATTTCAGAGAGACACAAACAGACCATGGCACCTTCATCCTGGGGCAGCAGAGAGAATTGGTTCCTTCCTTCCAGTTCTGGAGCATGTAAAACCAGTTGCCTTTGCTGAATCCATTTCAGCTAACTGTGCTTGTGATCCTTGCAGCATCTCACTGCCAACCAGGAAGGTCTACTCTGGCTGGTCCAGATTTAGGGTCCCAGATGTGAAAGCAATGTTATAAAGACACAGAGCCATATGTGTTCAGTGTTATGTGTGATGTAACAACATAGAGAAGACAGAGAAAGCACATTAACTCAGAACCCTCCCAGAGAGCCAGAGCCTCACATCTCTATTCCATTGGGACCAGCCAGGCCATCCCGAGAGCTTGGATGTCATTAGGTGAGCAGCAGGGAGCCACAGCAGCACGTGGCAGTAGGGGTCACAAGATCTGTGATTTTTCACTTGGAATGGCCCTCTGGTCACCACTGTAGGGAAAGGTTGGGAGGCGGCGAAGCTGAAGCCAGAATAGGGAGTTAAGAGGCCTCCACACTTGATGGGGAGGGGTGAGGCCAACCTTAGCTGCTCTCATGAGGTGCCTACTGGGTCCCTGAACACCCTAGAAAGGAAGGGGTCCCTCCAAGAAGGGTGATGCACCCTGGGCAGAGCCAAGAATCTTGGGGACATCTCAAAGCCTTCCTGCCTCTCCTTGCAGCCAAGCAGTCTGTATCTTCTGTCCCTCCCTCCCAGCAACTCCTGCTCTTGGAAGTGACATGGGTGGTCAGTTGCACCTTTTAAAATGTACACTTTAGGGACTTTTGATACACTCATGGGGTCGTGTACCACCACGGCTATCTAATTTTAGGGCATTTTCATCACCCCTAAAGCCCCGACCTGTATAGTCATTCCCGCTCCCCACCTCCCAGCCATAGGCAAACACTAATCTATTCTCCATCTCCGTGGATTTGCCTGTTCCGGATGTTTCATTTAACTGGAATCATACAACACGTGGCTTTTCGTGGCTGGCTTCTTTCTCTTAGCATCGTGATTCTGAGGTTCATCCACATTGTAGCAGGTATCAGCACTTTATTCCCTTTTATGACTGAATAATATTCCATTGCATGGACAGACCACTTTTGTTTATCTGTTCATCAGCTCATGGATATTGGGGTGTTTCCACATTTTTGGCTACTATGAATGAATCTGCTATGAACTCTGGTATATTAGTTCTTTTTTTTTTTTTTTTTTTTTTTGTAGAGACAGAGTCTCACTTTATCACCCTCGGTAGAGTGCCTTGGCGTCACACTGCTCACAGCAACCTCCAGCTCTTGGGCTTAAGCGATTCTCTTGCCTCAGCCTCCCGAGTAGCTGGGACTACAGGCGCCCGCCACAGCGCCCGGCTATTTTGTTTTTGTTTTTGTTTTTGTTTTGCAGTTCAGCCGAGGCCAGGCTTGAACACGCCACCTTCGGTATTGGGGCCGGCGCCCTACTCGCTGAGCCACAGGAGCCGCTAGTTCTTTTTTTTTAAAGGCAGAGTCTCAGTTTCTCACCCTCGGTAGAGTGCCGTGGCATCACATAGCTCACAGCAACCTCCAACCCCTGGGCTTAGGCGATTCTCTTGCCTCAGCCTCCCAAGTAGCTAGGACTACAGGCGCCTGCCACAATGCCTGGCTATTTTTTTGGTTGTTGCAGTTTGGCCAGGGCTGGGTTTGAACCCACCACCCTCAGTATATGGGGCCGGCACCCTACCCACTTAGCCACAGGTGCCACCCTTTGAGCATACATTTTTATTTCTCTTGGGTATATATGCTTAGGAGTAGAATCCGTGGGTCATGTGCTAACTCTATGTTTAAAATTTTGAAGAACTGCAAGACTGTTTTCCATGGTGGCTATACCATCTTATACTCCCACCAGAGGTCCGCATCATTGCCAACACTTCTTCTTGTCTTTTTCATTTTAGCCATCCTAGTGGGTGTAATCTGGCATCTCACTGTGGTTTTGATCGGCACCTCCTTAATGGATGATGATGTTAAGATATTTTCACGTGCTGATTTGCCATTTATATCTGTTCTTTGGAGAAATATCTGTTCTAGTCCTTTGGCCATCTTTTGATTAAATCGACTCATTGTTAAGTTGTGAGAGTTCTTTTTCTATATTGTGCACAAGTCCTTATCACATACATGATTTGTGGGTAGCGTGGGGTGGTGGGGAGGAGGTGGGGGAGAAGAAAAGAAAAGAAAAATCTAGCAGAGACAGTAGCATTTCCTTATGTAGTAATGGAGAGAGGTGTGGACTGAGAAGGGAGCAAGTGAAGTTTCTAAAATGTGTGTGTCCTTGACCAAAGGAATAAACTGGTGGATGAAAGAGGAAGTAAACGAGGGTCCTGGGTTAGGATTTCCAGCAGCCATGAGCTATCTGCTCTGGGCTGCCTATGTGACTTTGTATACAGAGTGAATGCGTAACCCAGGTTCCCAGAGCTGGCCTGGTCACACCGTGTATCGGGTGGCCTCCTCATGGGCTGCCCATTCTGTGTGTGCCCACAGGCCATGAGTGCAGGGATTGGTGCCAGAAAGAACCTCTGCTGGGTTTTTGCCACCATTCCAGCCTCTTACCTCTGGCCACAGCAACCTCCAAGAGGTTTTCTCATGGATTTTATTAATACGATGATCCTAAAATTTCTATGGATAAAGAAAGAACCATTAATAACCAAGACCTTCTCGGCTCGGCGCCGGTGGCTCAACGAGCTAAGGCGCCAGCCACGTACACCTGAGCTGGCAGGTTCAAATCCAGCCTGGGCCCACCAAACAACGATGGCTGCAACCAAAATAAATAAATAAATAAATAAATAAGACCTTCTCAAGAAGATGAAGGATGGGCTGACCCCAGAACATGGGAGGAGGCTACAGTGATTAGGACGTAGCAGTTTGGGCTCTGTAATAGATAATTAGCCCAATGGACAAAAATATCTCTGACCAAGGTGGCTTTGTGGTTCCCTAGAATAGATAATTGTCTGTAAGGAAAAAGATAAAACTGGGCCTCCATCCACACCATATATAAAAATTGGACTCCAGGTGGATCTAAGAATTAAAACTCAAATACCTTAAAATTCTTACTTGATAACACAGGTTTGTTAATGTCTTTTATATCTTGGCATTGGGAAACATTTTTTAGACAGAACACAAAAGCATTGACTATGAAAGAAAAAAATTTGATCAAGTTGATTATATAAAACAAGAATCTCTATTCATCAAAAGACACCTTAAAGTGAAAAGTTGAAGACTGAGAATTATAGTAGTTTCCTGCTGCCGTTCTATGGGTTAGAACAGCAGTGTTTACTATCTTTCACTTCTGTGGGTCAGAAGCACACGGGCCGGACTGGTCTGACAGGTGCGTCAGGCCTGGTCCTTCTGGACGCTCCAGGGAGAGCCCTTCTCCTCTCATTCCAGCTTCGAGAGGGGCTCGCATGTCTTGACTTGCAGCCTCTTCCTTCATCTTCAAAGCCATCAAGCTGCCACTCACATACTTTTCCATGGTCACATCTCCCTCTGACCACAGCTGGGTGTCTCCACTTTTTTTTTTTTTTTTTTGAGACAGAGCCTCAAGCTATCACCCTGGATAGAGTGCTGTGGCATCACAGCTCACAGCAACCTCCAATTCCTGGGCTCAAGCGAGTCTCCTGCCTCTGCCTCCCAAATAGCTGGGACTACAGGCACCTGCCACAATGCCTGGCCATTTTTTTGGTTGCAGCCATCATTGTTGTTTGGCGGCCCGGGATGGATTCGAACCCGCCACCTCAGGTGTACGTGGCTAGCGCCTTAGCCTGTTGAGCCACAGGCGCCGAGCCAGAGTGTCTCCACTTTTAAAGAATCAGGTGTTGAATAGGATCCACCTGATAATCCAGGATAAACACCCATCTCCATGTTCATAGCACTAATCACGCCTAAACATCTCTTTTGCCATATAAGGTAACATGTTCACAGGTTCTACAGGTTAGGACATCTTTGAAGGAGCCACTATTTTGCCTACCACGGAAGTGGATATTCTCAATATACCATGTTGACAAAGAACTAGTATACATATAACTAATACATATAAACTAACACCAATTTAAAATTGATAAAATTAACTAGAATAACTAATCAATAAAAAGATAAGTAACCAGACAGAAAAATGGGCTCAAGACGTGCTCAGCCTTTTGCAGTAAAAAGAGAACGTGCCCAGTGTGTGTGAGAAGGTGCCATTTACACAGACCACTTACGTCGTCTCATTGGCAGAAATAGGAAAGTCTGATCACAGGGAATGTAGACAGGGATGTCAGGCTTGTGTCTCTCCCACACTGCTGGTAGGAGCACACACAGTGGGGCTGCCACTTTGAGAGCATGGCATCACCCCTAGGTTGTAAATCCACGCAGAGCAGCCCAGCAATTGCACGTCAGCTGCGTGTCAGAGTGCACCCCCAAGGGAAACTCCAGGGCATGAACAACTGGGAGGGGACAGCAATGTGTTGCAGCACTGGTCACAAACCCCTGTGCCTGGCAACCAGCCACACGTTGGTTGGATCAATCAGCAGGAAGGAGAGTGAATACACATGGAAAGCCCACACAAAGGAGGATTTCATATCAGTTAAAATGAACAAGCCAGACTGATAGACAACCATGTGGGTAAGTCTTGGCAATGTAAAACCAAGGAAAAGCACAAAGTATTTTTAGGAAGTTTAAATTACTAAAATAAAAATATGACTTGTGGGAATACATATAGATTCAATACAATTAGACAAAAAAGAAAGCAAGGGGCTCGGCGCCTCTGGCTCACCTGAGATGGCGGGTTCGAATCCAGCCCAGGCCCACCAAACAACAATGATGGCTGCAACCAAAAAACGGCCGGGCATTGTGGCGGGCATCTGTGGTTCCAGCTACTTGGGAGGCAGAGGCAAGAGACTCGCTTGAGCCCAGGAATTAGAGGTTGCTGTGAGCTGTGATGCCACAGCACTCTATCCAGGGTGACAGCTTGAGGCTCTGTCTCAAAAAAAAAAAAAAAAAAAAGCAAGGGACAGAGGAACACAGGATTCAGGTTGATAGTTTTCCAGGGTTGGAGAGACAGGGGGACGTTGGCATGGGAGCCAGGGCATCTAGTTTCATTTTGCACAGTGAGTTTCTAGAGGCTTTCTGTATTTTTAAAAATAATTATATAATATTGTATAAGAAAATTACATACCATAACCAGGAGAGATTTATTCCAGGGCAAGGCTAGTTCAACATTGAAAACTCAATTACTGTGACCTACCAAGGAACTTCCTCAACTTGATAAAGAGCACCTAAAAAATAAAAAATCCCACAGATAACATCTTAATAGTGAAAGACAAAATTTTTTTCTTCTGCACAAGGCAAGGAGGTCCACTCTCATCACTTCTATTCAACCTTGTACTAGAAGTTCAAGCTACTGTAATAAGAAAAGCAAAAGAAAAGAGGCAAGCAGATTAGAAAGGAAGCTATGAAACAGTCCCCATCTGCAGGTGATATAATTGTCTATGTAGAAAATCTCCAGGAATCTATAATAAAAACTTCTGGAACCTAGGAGTTCAGTAACATCACAGAATATAAGATCAGAGCACAAAAATCACCTGCATTTCTATACACCAAAAAAGAACATGTAAAAGCCAAACTTAGGTACACAATACCCTTCACAATTTCTCCAAAGAAATTAAATATTTTTGCATAAATTTAACAAAACACATAAAGACTTATATGCTAGAAAATTACAACATGCTGATGAAAGAAACCAAAGAAGACCTACATAAATGGAGAGACATACCATGTTCATGGATTAGAAAACTCAAAATATTAAAAATCTCAGTGCTCCCCAGAATTATCAGTAAATTTAACACACAATTTCTGACAAAAATCTTGGAGTTTTACTGAACAAGGAAAAACTTATTCTAATATTTATATAGAAAGGAGCATGCTCAGGAATAGCTAAAACAATTTTGGAAAAGAATTAAGTGAGAGAAATCACTCTACTGATTTTTTTTTTTTTTTTTTTTTGTAGAGACAGAGTCTCACTTTATCGCCCTGGGTAGAGTGCCGTGGCGTCACACTGCTCACAGCAACCTCCAGCTCCTGGGCTTAAGCGATTCTCTTGCCTCAGCCTCCCGAGTAGCTGGG
>CAUYON010074697.1:0-14332 GCA_963573935.1 Arctocebus calabarensis | reverse complement strand
CCCCCCCCCGTGGCTGTAAATTCTTGTCTCAATGTGTCAAAAATCTTTGGTGATTTTGTCTTTGAATTCATTGAATTCTTGAGACAACTTTTGAAATGCTCGTAGAATTTCTAATTCCAACTTTATCACCATTCTATTGATCTTATTTGTGATCCAAATTCTGAATTTGATTTCTGACATCTCAGACATCTGTTTATGAATGGGATCTTCAGTTTTGTCTGCCAAATTGTTCCTTGGGGGGATGTTGATCTACTCTAGTTATTCATGTTCTGGAGTTTTTCCACTGATTCCACCCATGATTATTAGGGTAGATGAGCAGATAAGGAGAAGTTGATTTGGGGCTCAAGAAGTAGTGATTGGTTAGTCCTTTGCCCCAAATCTAGGACTAGTGTCTTTACCTTTTCCCCTAGAGCATTTCAAAGGAATCCTACAGTGCTATGGCCTGAGAAACTGGGACCTTGTTGGTGTGGTGGGGCTACGTGGCTCTGCCTTGTTTTCAGCTGGTCTTTGTCCTACCATATTGAATCAGTTACTCTGGGTTGAAGTCTCAGCTTTGGAGAAATACCAGCAATTAAGTCACCCCACCCCTCTCAGGCAACAATTGGAAAAAGAAAATCAAACCTTCCCACAAGCACACACCCAGGGTATTACTTTGGATGGTGCTTAGGTGATTGGCTCAGTTCAAGAAGTCCAAATCAATTGTCCCAGTCAGCACTGGTCTCAGGTGGGAGAGTTCAAAAGGTCTCTGGCAAGTAGATAGCAAGGGTCTGCTGGCAGTTCAAGTATGACTTGCTCCGGTGCTCCGTGAGGTCAGAGGACCCAACCAGCAAATAAATTAGTCTGGAAAGGTTGATGCCTCCTTCCCCACCTTGCACCTCTGTCACACCCAGTCACTGGTAATCCTGTAGGCCTATTACCCAGTTCCCTCCAATGAGCATATGCTCTAGGGATTTGCACCTGCCTGAGTCACAGGGAGATCTGTGTCTCCTCAGTTTGGCTGCCACTCTCTGTCACTATCCAGCAGGGGGAGGTGAGGCCTGACAACCTTGGGTGCTTAACAGGGGCTGGGGTGGTTGACTCAGTTCCAGCCCTGCCCCTGATTGATGTTGACAGAACAGAACAACTTTGCAGAATTTGTTTCTGTCACACCTATATTGCCCTGCAGATCAGGTGTTGTTTGAGTTCACAGAAACTGCAACTCAGCCCTGTCTGTGCTGCTGCCCAGTCTCGGCTGCAGTGTTTTGGGGTTGACATGGTCAGAGCTCATACTTAGCTTCAGTTCCAGCCTCTGCCTGCCTGCCTTTGTCTCAGCTGTGATCGCCTGAGGGCCGGGTGGGTCTGAGGCTTAGTAAAGCAGTTCTCTGGGTCACCCCTGCCCTGGGAATCTGCTGGTTCTGCACATGCATATACTAGTACCCAACCTCCACCCAGGCAGGTACCTCCTCAGGCATACCCTTTACTCACAGGGCCTGCATTTCCTTCCCAGATCTGTTCCATCAGTGCCTGCCACTGGATAAGATACCAGGCTTCCTCTGGTTGCCCAGAGAGACTGGGAGTATTCTTTCAAAATATCCCCAGGGGTGTAAGCCCTATTATTCCTGCTACTGCAGCTTCTGCTCTGTGCCTTGGGGCACCACCTCTCCTGTGCAGTTCACTCTCAGTTGACTGTCTTCTTCTTACTCCCATGCCAAAGAATCAGCACAGATCAGTAACAGCCCATGCCTTGTCCACATCCCTCAAGAAAATGCCCAAGAATCTGAACTCCATGGGGGACAGGCTTCCAGACCTCAGGGTGAGAGCTGAGAGGAGTTCTGGGAATTCAAAATTGCAGGTAGAGAATATATATAGTTTTATACAGTTGTACGCCTGGCAGGAGAGTGCCATGGCACCCTAGTAGGGGAAGGAGGTCTGATGTTTAGAGTATCTCTCCCATAGGATAAAATGGGAGGATATTTGAACTCTGCTTGCTTATTTGTATGGAACATACTGCAAGCCATTCTCATGGGGGAGGGGACTCCCGTCCACTTGGTGATGGATTTTATACCTTTTGTTTGTATCCTTGGGGTCACAGCTCACCTGAGCAGTGTTGATGTGCATTCTTCAAACTTCTCTATTGGCTCAGATCCAAACCATCACCTTTCTTGCTAAACTTCTGTCCTTTAACTCTTCTTCTGGATGGGAGCCTCTGTGGAAAGCTGGTTCTAGTCAGCCATCTTGCCTCCACCCCCAGTAAAAGGTTTTTTCCCACATGTACTACAACTTCACAACAAGAGTGGCATAGAACTCCTAAACACAGAGGAGAGCATTCATGCAAGATATCTATTATGTCTCTTTGATATAATAATATTTATAATTCAAAATGATTATACTATTATTAAATCTAGGGCTTTCTGCCAACACATGGTGGTGGTTATGGAAAGCATGGCCCCAGTATTAACATCTAGAAAGTAGCCAATGACATATTCATTTGTTCTCCTTTTGTGTTTTTTCTTCATTTTTCTTAATCAACTCTGCTGTTGTTGCTGCTTCTTAGCAAAACTGGTAAAAACAAAATTGTAATTATTGAACACAGCAGTCCGACAATCAACATGTTTAAAGCCGTCAATCTTCTGAGATGAAGAAAGCACTGTGCAAGATTTAAAACTCTGATTAACAAACAAAGTGGTCACCAATTTTCCTGACTTGAATACTTCCACAACTTTCCTCATCAGGTCATCATAGGAAGTCTGACTTAAGTTTGTTTCGAAGCTAACATGAGAAAATTCTGTTTCCAGACTGATGTGAATAGTCCAATAAGTTCTATCCAATTTCATTCCACTCATTGAATACCCATAAGGATTGAACAACATGGCATCAATGACAGAACCTGGTATTAGTTATGAATTCCACTCTCACCAGTGACATCCTTTGGAGTAAAACTATCTTTCATACAGAACTGGTCGATAACTGCAGGGTCAATCTCACTCATCAGAATTTCCAGGGTTTGATCAGGCTAACTGATTACTCAACCCTCTGGAAAATCCAGACTACATAAGTACAAATAGTCAAAATTCATATGTCCCATAAAATATGCTGCTCCATTTGGGAAAATTGTATTTAGAAACTATTTCTTCCTGGAAATTCTTGTGTGGGTACACTTGGTGAGAAGGTTTAATGAAATTCTTATGAGACTAAAAGAAGCTTTGGATTGAGTCAAACCCACTGTAATCCCTAGCAATCTTCAACAAGGGAACAAGTACTTTCAGTAAGAGGATGGTGCCACTTGTCTACAAAATGAAGCATCTCTTGGAGACAAACATGCTACTTTCACTGAGTACATAAGCTTCCTTGTTGTCAGTTTTTATCACATTTACGATCGAATGTTGCACATCCTTCAAAAATATGTCCCACTCAGATCTTGGGATAATGCAAAGATCCCCAGATCCTTGGTTTGTGTCAGGTTGCTGCCAGGAGAACCAAATCTCCAGCAGCTTTTCTATCCCTTCGAAAAAATGTGCAGCTTCCATCACTGTGAGACTAGTGAACAACAAACAACCACAGAAAAGCAATTAAATTAAACCTCTTTTCCCACTGCTGCTGCCCCCACTGTGGATTATTCCAGCTGTGTTACTGAAGTTTAGATTCCTTTTTTGGCTATAATTTTATATATAAAATTTATATATAACTTTTTTTTTTAATCAAACCTCTGCCCTTCCTCTCGCTTCCCCCTACACTTCTCTCTTTCATTCTGGGCTATAGTTGTGATCTATCTCTCATAAGAAAGTTTGAATAATTATAATAAATTGGTTTCATAAAAGTACAGAGTACATTGGATACTTTTTCTTCCATTCTTGAGATACTTTACTAAGAAGAATATGTTCCAGCTCCATCCATGTTAACATAAAAGAGGTAAAGTCTCCATCTTTTTTTAATGTGCATAGTATTCCATTGTATACATATACCACAATATATTAATCCATTCATGGGTCAATGGGCACTTGGGCTTCTGCCATGACTTGGCAATTATGAATTGAGCTGCAATGAACAATCTGGTGCAAATATCTTTGTTGCAAAGTGATTTTTGGTCTTTTGAATATACTCCTAGTAGGGGAATTGCAGGATTAAACAGCAGGTCTACTTTTAGATCCCTAAGTGTTCTCCAAACGTCTTTCCAAAAGGAACGTATTAGCTTGCATTCCCAACAGCAATGCAGAAGTGTTCCCTTTTCTCCACATCCATGCCAGCATTTGTAGTTTTGGGATTTTCTTTTATGTTGGCTACTCTTACTGGAGTTAGATGATATTGCAAAGTAGTTTTGATTTGCTTTTCTCTGATGATTAAAGATGATAAGCATTTTTTCATGTGTCTGTAGACCATGCACCTGTCTTCTTTGGAGAAGCTTCTGTTCAAGTCTATTGCCCACAAAAAAATGGGACCACTTTATCTTATTAATAAGTTTGAGTTCTCCATGGATTCTGGTTATCAAACCTTTGAATTTCTGCAAATATCTTCTCCCATTCTGAGGATTGTCTACTTGCTTTATGTACTGTGTTCTTGGTAGTGCTGAAGCTTTTTAGTTTGATCAGATCCCAGTAATGTATATTTGATGTTGCTTTTACTGCCTGGGGGGGGGGGGCTCCTCATAAAGTATTTTCCCAGACCAATTTCTTCAAGGATTTCCCCTGCACTCTCTCCAAGAATTTTTATAGTTTCATGTCTTAAGTTTTGAAAATCATGCCATGCTCATGGCTGGGAACAATCAACATTTTTAAAATGTCCATACTACCCAAAAAAACTATACAATTTTAATGCAATCCTTATTGAAGCACCACTGTCATACTTTAAAGATCTGGAAAAAGTAGTATTTCATTTTATATGGAATCAGAAAAAAACCTTAAATAGCCAAGACATTACTCAGAAATAAAAACAAGTCAGAAGGAATCATGCTACCAGATAAATCCCTATTAAGTCTAAATTTTCAGTGTCCCACACATTTTGGTAGCTTGTATCTTCTTTGTTGTTATATTTAAGGAAGTTAATTTTCTCTTTTTATGTCTTTCTTTACCAAACTGCCATTCAGCATAAGGTAGTTTAATTTTCATGCCCTTGTGTGGGGATAAACATTTTTTTTGGAGTTGATTCCACCTTCGTTGCCTTGTAGTCTGAGAATATACAAAGTAAAATTTCATTTCTTTTGATTTTGTTGAGGTTTTATTTGTGTTCCAGGATATGATCAATTTCAGAAAATGTTCCATGGGCTAATAAGAAGAATGTATATTCCTTAGCTTTGGGATGATGTGTTCTGTATGTCTATTAAGCACAGTTGTTCTAGGGTCATGTTTAAGTCCATTGTACCGTTGTTTAGTTTCTGTTTGGAGGATCTGTCCAGCTCTAAAAGAGCAGTGTTAAAGTCCCCTGCTATTATGGCATTATAGGATATCATATTGCTCAGACCAATTAAGGTCTGTTTCATGAATCTAGGAGCATTTAAATAAGGTGGATAAATATTTAGAATTGAAATGTCTTCTTGTTGTATTGCTCCCTTGACAAGTATGAAGTGTACAGCTTTGTCTTTTTTGACTTTAGTTGTTTTACATCCACTTGTATCTGAAAATAAGATTGCAACCCCTTCTTTTTTCTGATTTCCATTTGCCTGAAATATTGTTTTCCATCCATACACCCTGAGTGAGAAGGGAGGAGAGGGAGTTTGAGGTGCTCTCACTTAATGGTTATAATATAGGGGTATATGGCACTCCTTTTAGATGTGGATACAGAACTACAAGAGGGAGTCTAAAACACTTGAATATTGTGGCCTGATTGTTTATATGCTCACATTAACCTGAAATAAAAAATAAAATCCTTGTTGAAGAGAAAAGATAAATCAATAGAACTCTTACTAGATTAACCTGGGAAAGGTCCCAAATGAGTTCAATCTGAAATGAAAAAGGAGGTATTTCACATACAACTAATTCACAGAAATACAAAATGCCATCTGAGAATACTTTGAAAATTTGTATGCACATACTCAAAAAAGTAGGGGAAATGAACAAATTTGTCAAAACACACAACTTTCTAAGACTCATTCAGTAAGAAATATTACTTCAGAATAAACCAGTAATGAGCAATAAGATCCATCAATGTTTGGAAAAGTGTCAGCCCTTGGGCACTGTCAACTTGATTTAAATGTTAGTGTTTTCATATGTAATATATTCCCAAGTGGTTATTCTGTTGCTACTATACACTTTAATAACTACCATCTGTAGAATTTACAAAGGAAAGGAGGGGCCCTAATGCTACCTGGTATGCTTATTAATGGAAGCAAGCATTCACTCATTGGTTTTGACTATGTGGTATATGTTGTTGATGAATTCTTTGAACTACAGAAAGACAAAAATTGTGGAATAAAAAGGTTTTGTCTCTCTTAAAATATTTTGGAGATATTTTTCATGTCATACAAAGTTATTAATCATAGCAGTAAATACCTTAATTTTGTGCTTATTTGATAATCATTAAATTTGATTCTATAGTTCTTCCTATGTTGATTTCTTAGGGTTTGCTTATTCTGTTAATTTTTTCTTAAGTAAAGTTCTATATTTTGTTGTCATTGTGCTTATCATCAGTAACCAAACTTAATACATACAGTCTGAAAGAAAGTGCAATTGGACAGCATGTAATTGCAATGGCTGCTTTAGGACTTATCTTCATCTTCCTGATTTCCCTTCTGGAGACCAACTTATGGAGAGTGAAAATTTTTGTGTTACGCTATATTTTCTTTGGAATTTACAAGATATTTAATAAGGTGAGTAGCAGTATGGGTCTTAAAGACAAGTCAATAATCAAAGCATATTTCCACACAAGCCTATCTCCATTACTGGATATTTTACACTCAATAAATCCATGTTGACTAGACTCTATGAATCTGACATCTTTATCATAATTTGAACTTGTGGTTTCTAAATATCCTGATCTCTATCAGTCAGAATATACTATTTTTTATGGATTGGATTATAATAGAAAGCTTTTACTTGAACAGCTCTTGTGCCAGTCATTCTGTCCTCAAACTTCTCATTCATCCTAACTTGGCCCCTGGATATTGTTAAAACTTCCAGGTGATAATGATTTACTGGCCATTTAACTGCAAGGATTACAGTGATTGCTGCCATGCTTTAACATTTGCCAGAATCACCTGAGCCCTTGGTAAACTAAAAATTGCTTGTCTCTGTTCTCTTTCTGATCTAGAATAGGACATGAAAATGCACATATGTAGCACAATCCCAGGTGACTCTTCAGCCACTGTTCCACACTTTGATGGAATATCAAAGTGATAACCATTATCTGAAATATATTTAGAAGAAAGAATATTTAGAGGCAAAGGGACCTCTCTGTTACCAAAATAGATGAACTGTTCCATAAGGCCTCAGTCCAAATTCTTGCCACTCCAATGTGGTTATTCTTCACATTTCCTAGCATAGGTCTGACTCCATAGGTACTTAAGACAATGAGTGGGAAAAGAAACAACAAATAGTGAAATTAGGTGAGGCATCAAAGGCAGAGAACATCCAGAATGTGCCTCTAAATGTGGAATAGATGCTAACCCACAGACTAAGCCCGAGGTGACACCAGTAGAGCAAGTACACGATATCCAAAACATACGAGAATCTCTCATTCAGCATTATACTTTAAAAAGAATTAAGGAGCTTCCCAGGCAGAACCTAGGGAGAGGGTCAGGCTAACTCAGGAAACAAACAGCTGGTTAGCTCCACTCAGCGATATTGCTCATTAGAAGCAAAGACTAATGTCCTAGGTGAGATCATCATTCATTACAAAGATATCCCTCAGGCAACTACTATGCACTATATGATACCAGGTATCACATTACAACCTGGAAAGGACTTAGATTCCTGAAAAAGTACAGGAAGAATAAACAAATCCCAAGACTTGCAGGAGAGATGAAAGAAGATCTCTATAGAGATGTAAGGGAGAAGCCCTCCAGACAGAAACCAAAACAATGCTCAGAAAAATACCAGCTAGGGAAACAAGTTTTGACAAAAAGAAGCAAAAATTTCTGAAAGAGCATCTAGAAGGCACCAAACCAAGCTGTGGGCATTGGGTGATACTTCAGGATTTGAATTCAAGGCAGAGACGTCAGCTTATGTGCAGGCAAGGAAGTGTGGAACATTCAAAGAGCTACAAGTGATTCATTTTGGAAACAAGTTCAGATATTGGCAGGCGATACAATGTGCCTAGAAAAGATGATAGAAGGCTGAAGTCAGGTAAGACCTCGTGAGTGCTGGGCTAAGGACTTCATTCTGAGGACAATGAGGAATAGTGGGAAGAAAGAATTTATTGACATAAATTTATTCATCTTTTCTATTTTCTATTTAATATCTGTTAGTAATTTATTGTTTCTTTTCCCATCCCCACTCCTTTTTACTTTTAGCTTTTCTAGAAGTTTACCAATTTTACTAATCTGTTCAAAGAACTAATCTTTAAATTGTTTTTATTGTATATTTTATTAACTTTTTTTCTTGCCTGTATATTTCTGTTCCACTTTCTTATGAGGCCATGACAATATTAAACCTAATACTTAAAAATATATTATGAAAGATAAAAATTACGGATGAATAATAACATAGATGAAAAAATCCTTAAAAAGCTAGCAGATTGAATTCATGACCCAGCAGGTTTATTCCAGGAATGCAATGATAATGTAACATTCTAAAACCAATCACCACACTAATAAAATGTAATTTATTATGTTAATAGAAAAAAGGAAAATAATGATAACCCAAGAATAGTTGAGGAAATTTTGAGAATGAACCAACAGGGTAGAAAATAGTTTAATGTGCTACAGTAATGGAGACAAATGGAACAATGTATCAGAAAAGCACAATGTATAAAAAAAGTACCACACTGTTCTGAAAGTGTGGTTATCTTCATCAACTAGGAATTTCTTAAAAATGCAAAATCTTGGGCCTAGTAAATTAGAAGCTTTTGGAATGGAACAACAACCTTAAGTGTTTTCACAAGTTATCTAAATAATTCTGGTGCATGCTAAAATTTGAGAAAAACTATAATATAATGTCTAGAGAGAGATGCACAAATATCTGGTCACCTGATATTGAAACACAATGCATGGGGAAAGGATTTTCTCAAGAAATGGTGTGAATTCAGTAGGATATCCACATGAAAAAAGTTAATAATTAACTTTAACCTCTCTCTCACTCCATATACATAAGAGATATGTTTACTGCTCTTCTGTAGGTATATATGTGAAAGGAAAGCAATAAGGTTTTAGAACAAAAACATAGTGAATATCTTCATGATAGTGAAGGCATCATTATCAAAGACATTAAATGGTGAAAAGGCAGGTCACAAAGTGTATAATTATTTTCGAGGCAAGAGAACCATTTAAGACCAAGAATTTGAGGTTTCTGTGAGCTGTGATACTACAGCACTCTACCAAGGGTGACAAAGTGAGATTCTTATGTCTCAAAAACAAAATATAAAGACGTGCAACATTATTAGTCATTAGGTAAATGTATATTAAAGCCCCTGAGAGGCACTGCAAAATATACACATTAAAATACTAAGTGTTGAGGAAGCAGAACAATTGGGAATGTAAAACCATACCCCTATGGGACACTAGCATTATCATGTAAATCTTTATCTTCTTATGCATACAAATATGCATTCACCATGACCCAGCATTTCCCCTTTAACTATATACCCAACAGAAATGCCATGTTCTAAAGGACATATATAAAAATTCATACACTTTTTTTTACAATAGCCAAAAAAGGAAGGCAAAGGAAGAAAATCATATGTGTGTTAGTAGTACAATGAATTTTAAAATATCTCTTTTTGCAATAGAATATAACAATGAGAAGGAACAGCCCCTAACTCATGTAAAACTGCATGGAATAATCTCACAAACACAATGCTGCACAAAAGAAGCCAGACACAAAAGAGTATAAGCAATAGAATTCCATTTTTATAAAGTTTTCTTTAAAGGCAAAGCTAGTATATAAAGGTGTTACAAGTCAGGATTAGAGTTACTATTAAGGTAATGTTCTGTCTTATCTGCTGCATTTGCACAGATATTATATTGTAAGGTATATACCTTGTGAGAATTCATTACGATATAGATTTATGATTTATATACTTGTATGAATATATGTTGTATTTCAATAAATAGTTTATATTAAAAATAGCATTAAAATTATTCAGCATATTTTGCAGTAACAAGTGAGATTTGTTGCTAATATAATTGAACCAACAATAATTCCTTAGTTGTATCATGGTTTTAAAAGATATTAACAACAGAAGAGTAAAAAGTATACTAGAATTGTTGTATCTTTTTAACTTTTTCATAAATCAAAATTCTTTCAAAGTAAAAGGTTTAAAAAAAAAAAGAACTGTGGTACAAGCCTTAAAGTTTTCTTTCACATTCTTTTGACTATGTGGAATGTCCTACACTTTTTCTCTTCGTCATTCTAATTCTTAATGCACTTGTTTTGTGATTTGCTCTCTTTCAAAAAAGAATGAGTTAATCTTTTCTCTCCTCTTAACTCTCTAGATAATATTGGTATTATCTAGAACAGGATTGTCCAACCTGAGGCTGAGAGCTAAGAGTTAATATGGTGAGAATTTTTTTTACTTATCTGTGGTGCCAGATATCTTGAAAAGTATGCACTCACCTTTTTGTTTGTTTGTTTGTTTTGTGATCAGCTTTCCTTATTTGTGTGTATTTAGTGTGTGACCTAAGACAATTTACTCCTATTCTTCCAATGTGCTGCAAAGAAAAAAAAGGTTGGATGCTCCAGGTCTGGAATATACTTTATTATTAACAAATAACATTATATCATAATTAAAGGTATTTATCATAGTTGCAGTTTTTAATGTGTCCATTTTAATAAAAACATGCAATTTGAATATGGCCTAAAATTTGGAAATAGGGGAAAAGTTCATAATGAGAGCTGAGATAATATGCAGGAAGTGTCTTGAAAATGATTCAAACCTTCTGTTTTGACATGTGAATGGCTTCAAGGAATAGCATCTACCTCTATGATTCTTGTCTTGAAATATAGAATAAAGTGTCGCTGAAATTACCTGAAGTATCTGAAGATGAAGATGTACAAAATGAAAGAGGAAGAGTTTTGGAACAACCTCGGGAGTTGCTGAATTCCCCAGTGCTTATTGATGAACTAAGAAAGGTAACATCATTTAGTGGCCAATATATGCTGGCTTCATCCCTCCTTAACAGCATGCCACTGATGCCAAGGGCTCACTGTGGGTATTTTTGGAACCTGTGACTATTTTCCTAGTAGCTTAGAAGAGTTATTGTGAAACTGAGGTAGTGTGGTCCATTGGAGTTTGAAGTATTGATTGTATTTGACCTATTAGTACTCTTTACTATATGTACTTGTATATATGTATACTATGTTTTCTTTGTTTTTTAAGATATATTTTACATTTCCACCCACTGTGGCTATAAGAAGTATCTCCCTTGCAATTCAAAAGGAGGAGTGCTTTGGATTGCTTGGATTAAATGGAGCTGGAAAAACCACCACCTTCAAAATTTTGACTGGAGAGGAGACTGCTACCTCAGGGGATCTGTTTATTGAAGGCATTAGCATCACTAAAAATATGTTAAAGGTAGGAAGTATTCCTATCTGAGATATAAGAAGCATGATGACTTGGAGGTGCAGGTGACGAGTGGAAATTATAGATAGGAATCATAGTAGGCATTGATACTGATACTGTTGATTCAGCCAGTAGAATCTAGAGAAAGAAATACACTTTTAAAGAAACATAAATTTTAAGAAAAGATGGTAGGGCAAGAAAAGCAACTTTAAGAATCTAAGTCAAGAATATCTTTTGGGTTCTTTAAAAATATTGGATTAAAAGGCAAGATTTCTCAACACATGCCAGAGATGATACTGAGGATATAAAAAATAAATTAGACTTGTGATTTCTGGTCTAGTATTTAAGAAGTTGCAAGTCACACTTCACCCTAACAACAAGAAAAAAGCTGAAAAAAATGAAAAGAAACTCTTTTTAGATTCATAAGATAAATGAGGTCTATAGGGCAAACCATTGCCTCCAAAATAGGAGAGACTGAAAAGTAATGAGCAGAAATTTTGGAGAAAAGCTGTATCCAGGTAGGAAAACCTAAACTGTTATCAAGGAATGGCTGGAGTCTCAATGTAAAGGAGTATTCAATATCCATAGGGACTTAGTCATCTGGAAGCCCCCATACTTCTGTGAATTTTACCTCCTGGGGCTTTACAGGTTCTTACAATGATTATCAAGAAAAAAAAACTACCTCATACTACCTGAAGGAAAATGAAGAGCGGAAAAAGGAGAAGCATTTATATAAATCCAGCTGACCTAACAAATACATTACCTCATTTATTTATCATTTTTATGGGGAGAACACTTAAAGGACTCTTTAAGCAGTTTTCAAGTATACAGTACATTGTTATTAATTACAATTACCATATTGTACAATAGATCTCTTGAAATTGTTCCTCCTTCCTAATATTCTTTAATAGCCTCTGTGCCTACTATTCTATTCTCTAATCCTATGAATTTAACCTTTTTAGAGTCTAAAAAAATCATGCAGTATTTGTCTTTCTGTGCCTATATCCTATTTCAATTAACCTACTGTGCTCTATGTTTATCCACATTTTTACAAGTGAGAGCATTTTCTTTTATTTAAGGCTGAATAGAATTCAATTGTGTGTGTTTATAATGTATAATGTATGTATATATGTGTGCATAACATTTTCTTATTTTCCTTATCCATTTATAAGTTGATAGACATAGGTTGATTCCATATATTTGTCATTATGATTAGTGCTGCAATAAAGATGAAAGTATAGACATCTCTTTGAAAAACTGGTTTTATTTTCTTTGGGTATGTACCCAGGTATGGGATTGCTCAGTCATATGGTAGTTCTATTTCTGAGATTTTTGAGGAAACTCCACACTGTTGTCTACAATGGCTATCCTAATTAATTTACATTCCCTCCAACATCATACAGAGTTCCCCTTACACATCATTGCCAACATGTATTATGTTTGGTCTTTTCATAGCTATTCTAGTGGATATGAGGTGATATTTCATTTTGGTTTTAATTTTCATTTTCTTAATAATGAATGATGTTGAGAAGTTTTCATATACTTATTGGTCATTTGTATGTCTTCTTTTGAGAAACGTCTACTCAGATCATTTGCCCATTTTTTAAATCAAGTTATTTGTTTTCTTACTATTGAACAGCTTGTCTTCCTTGTATATTCTAGACATTGACACCTTATCAGAAGTATGATTTACCAATGTTTTCTACAATTCTATAGATTATGTCTTCATTTTGTTGATTCTTCCTTTTGCTGAACAGAAGATTTTTAGTTAGATGTAGTTCTATTTGTCTATTTTTGGTTTTGTTGCCTGTGCTTTTTGTATAATATCTAAAAAATCATCACCCAGACTGTCTTTTGCACTTTTCTCCTAAGTTGTCTGGTTTCCTTTCAGTATTTCAAAAGGTTCAGGACTTATGTTTAAGTCTTTAATTCATTTTTAATTAATTTTATATGTAGTGTATGAAAAGAATATCATTTCATTCCTATGCATGTAGATAGGCAGTTTTTCTAGAGCCATTTATCGAAGAGACTGCCCTTTCTTCTTTGTTTGTTGCATCTTTGTCAAAAATTGATTGATGTAAGTACATAGATTTATTTCTGAATTCTCTATTCTGTTCTACTGTTCTATCTATCTGTCTTTATGCCAGTATTATGCTGTTTTTTATTGGAAAAGCCTTTATTGTAAATTTTTATATCAGGTAATGCAGGTAATTGCTTTTTTTTGAGACAGAGCCTCAAGCTGTCGCCCTGGGTAGTGTTGTGGCATTACAGCTCACAGTAACCTCCAATTCCTGGGCTCAAGAGAGTCTCCTGCCTCCGCCTCCCAAGTAGCTGGGACTGCAGGCGCCCGCCACAACACCCGTCCATTTTTGTTTTGGTTGCAGCCGTCATTGTTGTTTGGCGGGCCCAGGCTGGATTCGAACCCGCTAACTTAGGTGTATGTGGCTGGTGCCTTAGCCCGCTGAGCCACAGGTGCCGAGATGCTTTTTTTTTTTTTTTTTTTTTTTTAATATGTGTGTGTGTTTGGGTTTTTGTTTGTTTGTTTGTTTTCTTTTTTTTTCCCCCGTAATCAAAACTTTATTGAAAAATTGACATCAAAATAGGAGATTGCTGTTGTATACTTTATAAAACCAAATTTAATTCTCTTGGTAGATTAACTAGAATTACTGAACTTATGATAAGGCTTTCTGTGAGATAACACAAATTC
>CAUYON010074696.1:0-14308 GCA_963573935.1 Arctocebus calabarensis | reverse complement strand
AGCAGAGCAAATGTGAGAAGATCTATGTGTCAATCGCCATTCTTGCTGCAACTGTGTCACTAACGGGGCCAGAGCTCATGAGACCAACCTTATTTTGTGATCAAGAATCATCTTTCTTTGAGATTGTCTTTGATTAAAGGTGTGGGGCAGGGAGGGACTGTAGAAAGAACTCTTGTGTTTCAGTGGAAAACTGTAGCACACATTTCTGGATTGCTAAACTGTTAACCTTGTCATTTACATTTGAGCTATTGGGCACCTTACCTCATTGTAAATTGCAGGTAACTAATTAATATGCAAAGTTTGTCTTGCGAGGGTGGAGCTTTCTCTCTCACTGTGGAAAGCCCAAATTGATACCACCTGTAAATTGGACTACATCCTTTCTCCTTGCAGAGACTGTTTATCTCTGCCAGATTTTCAATATTTTAGTTTCTTTTAGGATCTGGCTACAAACTAACAGCCTCCAAATCAACTTTTCAAATTCTCCTCTCCTTGTTGTCTTGGAATCACTGACAATTGAAACCTGACGGCCAAGATCCTTATTGGGACGCCAGGGTGCCCTGCACCTGTAGCTGGTCTTTGCTGCTGGGGATTTTAAGAATCAATGAAAACTCAAGCCTGAAGACTTGCTACAATCCTGAAAGGACTTAGCACCCCAGCCGACCATTTGTGGTCCAGCTCTTTTCCTGGACCAGCCACTCTTTGGACTATTGAGACAGACTGGTGAAATGCTCAGGTCTTCATGCACTTACAGGAGAAATACTCAACACTATGGACAGCATTACCAGGAGGATCAACATCTTAGCATCAAAAACTCAGTGAGCGGCAAGAATGAATATACAAGCAGACAATGGCTAGGCCATGTATAAAAATACAACTCCAATCACAACGTTGTGTAAGCAGTTTAGGAACCCAACCGCAACCTCTTAAGCATCAGTGAGGACTTGGTAACTGTCAGATTCCAAAATTTTTGCCTCCACTTCTAACATGGAACCAACCATGGAAAGTCAAGTATCTGTTCTTAACAAATCACATGCAATGGCCTTCTCCTCCTTGGCTACCCTACAGCTTCCCTGTGGCCATAGCCTCCAATAAGGTGTGCCTGAAGTCTCCCTTTTGTCCACTATGAGCCTTCCCAATACTCAACCTGCATCTGAGTTTCTGCCAAACAAAAGTGATGGTAGGTAGGACCCTTGTTTAGAAAGCTCTGAGTAAATAACACTTGATTTTTGTCATTTGTGTGACATTTCTTTGTTTCTTTCTTTTTTTTTTTACATTTATTTATTTCCATAGTTTTCTTTGAGGTGCCATCAAGATAAGGTCTGCACTGGCCATTGCCACAGACCCCAGCCTTCAGCCAGGTGCAACACGCCTCGTGCTTTGCTGCTTGTCAAGTCTATAATAACATGGTAAGTCTGAACTCTTCCATTGATTCTAACTAAGTTCGGTGTTCTGGTTTTGTTTTTGCTTCCCATTTGTTTGGAAGTTTTTGTAGAACCAAGCCTGTTCCTTTCATCTCTTTTTTTTTGCTGTCATTTGTCTTAATGTTTTGTGCTTTCTGAATGTGTGGTTTATCATGAGAAGGAAACTCTCACCTAGACCTCAAGCAGAAACCCTGTAGCCTGTTGTTAGTGCCAGCCTCACAGAGAGTTTTAGTTGCTAATCAAATATCATCTTGTTGTCAATTCTGTCTAAAGCCATTTGCTTCACGGTAGTGGATCTTTGCCCAACTTTACTGAGTGTGCTCTGGACCAGGAGATGCCTTTTTGCTTTCACTAGGAGAGGGAAAAATTAGGCCACAGGGGTTCCCTGAAGCCCCCTCCTGCTTTTCCCAGGACCTTAGTCAAAATTACAAAATTTATAAATCTGTCTTGTGACTTAGTTATGATACAGTATGTACATGATCTCTGACTTTGATCAGTAATCAAAGGAGCCTATACAAAGAACTCCATGCTCTTAGCCCTAGCTGAAAAGGAACATAATGTTTCAAAAGATAAATTTTACATTTTCCAGAACACAGACCATCATTTGAGGCATGACCTCTTTTAGGAAGGGGAAAAAAGTTTTTCCTGACAGATTAAAGACTACCAGAATTATTCTAGACCCCTTTCAAGATGCAACGAGAGGATTTCTAGATCTAACTAGATATTATAGATAATGGGTGCCACAGAATGGGTTCTGTGATTGCAAAACATCCTTATGAATTGGCTAAGTTCACTTGCAAGTGACCCTCTGGTCTGGGAGCCCAAACATGAACAGCTTTCTCTAACCTGAAGAAGGCTCTTCAGTTGCTTCCTTCCTTTTCATAGTTGTCCCTGACTATGAAAAGCCATTTCACCAATTCAGCCATGAGTGAGCAGGACATACCCACAGGCTTTAATTCAATTTCATGCAATCCATGAAAATCCTATTGCTCACTATAGCCTTACCCTTGACTTGGTTGCGAGGATTTTCTCTCTTGACTTAGAAAAATAGGTGCAGATGCAAAACTTTCTGATGCTTTTGGTCAGCAGTTCTAGGCTCTCCGCTTGACCTGGTGGCCCCCTTGCAACACAGACATTCTGCCTTCACATTCAAAATACTTTTCAGCCAATCAACAAACCTCTCATACTCTTTCTCCCTCTCACATTACTATCTACTCCTGCAATCCACTGAATCTCACCACTTTCGTACCCTTTTTAAAATGAGGAAACATCAAGGTTGTCTTACTTCTGTGAGGGATCTTTGTGTTTCTCACTCAGAAGTGTTAGAGATTATATTCACCTAATATGTGTTGATGACTAAGACTTCAAAACTGAAGCTGGAGGTTATTAAGCAGGATAAGATATTCAATCAGTAATTTACGGAAATGGTCTTCAGCATATAGTTTTCTGTCGCAAGTAAAATCAACCCAGATGGCAAAACTTACAGAGTACGCCAAAGAGCTAAATCGAAATAGCTAGAGGGCAGATAGAAAGATAAAGAGAAGATATCTTTTTGAAGTAGCACATGACTTTGGTCTGTTTTCATGACAAAGGAGGTTTCTCACCTCTGCTAGACCCCTGTAAAGATGGGCAATAAGTTAGGTAACTTTTGGATGCATTCCTACTTCCAAGAAAGCTGACTTGCATAGAGTTGGGGCCCATGTAAAGAGAGATAAGGTTAAGGAGATTTGGTAACAAATCACTATGCTCAACAAAGTACCTTAACCAAGGTACTGATCCCATCAAAACCCCTAAAGGACAATTTCTGTTTGGATTGTGAAAAGGAAGAATTGACAAGGTACTGATCCCAAGGTACTGATCCCATCAAAACCCCAAAGGGCAAGGTACTGATCCCATCAAAACCCTAAAGGACAATTTCTGTTGGGATTGTGAAAAGGAAGAATTGACCAAAAAAATCAGCTTATTCCCTTCACTGAGATAATCTTTGGCCCCGTCAAAGTGGCACCAAATCATTTCAAGTGGATATTAACTCAGCTTCTCCATGAAATTACTCATCATGGAATAGATAAGTCGATTACTATTTTAAATCACCATTAGTGAGGAATTTTTAAAAGATAGCTGAGGTTATTTTCAGGGCATGTGTAACCTATCAATAACACAATCCTGAAAAAAAACTTGCGAAAGTGGAACATGGCCAGGACCCAAAGCCTCGGTGGTGCTTTAAACACTTGAAGAGGGATTTTATCCAGTGTATATCTTTTAAGGGATTTAGATATGTTTTAGTTATTGTATATCTATGTTAAAAGTAGACTGAAGCATTCCCTTGCTGGAAAGTTATAGCTCTTATAATTACTAAAAATACTGCTTGGTTTTGTGTTTCTATCCTGGGGCATTCCAGCTTTTATATCAATTAATGGGGTATTCATTTAACAGAAATCATTATGAGAGAAACTCCAAAAAATATTATTAATTAATAAAAAACAATACTATCCTGATCATCAAAACTTTTCAGAAAAAAGTTGAAAAGAGCAATGACATCATCAAAACCATTGAGCTCCCTTGGCCAAAAGTATTCCCTCTAGTTCTTATTGATATACAGTTCCCTCACCCACAGTCACGTTGGTTATCTCCCTGTGAATTGGTAACCAGAAGGCTCCTGCATTTAGGGATTTTACTCTGTTCCTAGATTGCCTTACTGCATGGTGAAATGGCAATGTATTGCAAGGGGCTCACATACAATTCCCAGTCCTATCACCAAAGGGTTAAGGTTATCTTTGTACAGCGTTTTCCGTTTTCCTAAAGTGCCTCTTCATGTTCTTCAACCAGGATACTTCATCTATTGGAAGAGACCTCAGAGGAAAACAAAAGGGACCTTATCAGGTACTATCAACAAGAACAGCAGTGAAACTCCAGAGTCCACTGCGGGGGCAATTCAGAATTCCATGCAATTGGGAGGCTACTCTACTAGGGCACTTATACTTGAGGGTGCTTGGAAATCCTGTAAACACAGCTGACGCCCTGGAAGAAGACCTTTACAATAAGCGGATGACTTCAGGCAGTGAGCAGCTTCTGCCCAAAGGTTCCACCAAGACCCTTGTCTGATTCCTGCTTTGTTCTCCTATCTACTTACTAGTAGTCATTCTTTTCATTTTCTACAGACCCTTGCTTATTCTCCACGTATAATGTCCCTTTTCCTCTTTTCTTTCTTTCTTACTATAATTTTTAGTACAGGGCATATTTATTATAATATCATTCTTAGTTTAACCCAAATAGTTGCCACTTCCCTTAGTTTCACTGACAGCTGGGTATTCTATTAATCATCTACTTCCATTATAAAAATACTTTGGGAAATTAGTCTCATCAAATAAGACCTTATGGAATTATAAATGATAGTGTTTCTACTTGTACCTACATGGAAAAATAACCTTAAATAAATCAACCTGTGACTTTACCAGTGTCTGTCTCTCCTAAAAAGGAAACAAATTATTACAATCTATTGATCACACACCATGTAATTCTACATTTATGTTCTATGACCTTATTAGGGAATTGGGCCAGATATCTGCCATCTGAAAGAATTTTCTAAGTACACAGTTATAATTTAATAAAAAAAATTGTTAAGAGAAAAAAAAGAATTTCTATTAAGAAATCCATATATATGACCCATTTGGTTAGCTGATAGCTCTACAATAGTGCTGCTTATATTAATAGCCAAAGATTTTCTTCCACCAACCTCTTAGAATGCATGAGAGTTGTGGCTGTCAGAGTGTTGCCCCCAGTTATTTGTGATAGTTTAACCTTTTACATTAATATTTCTCTTTCTCATTTTAGGCATACTTGTTTAAGATGTTTGCACTTCAGGATTCTAAAATGACTGACCTTTACTGTCACCTCTCATCGGATGGTTCAATTTGTCTTGCAGGAACAACACCAAAAAGAGCCCTGGAGAGACTGTTTATTAGATCCTGCTTCCTTCCACTCAGGGGGTTGAATGTTTGTCTCTTAGCTGTTCAGCAACCTATTATATTCATTCATCTTGAACAAAGGGGGAGAATGACAATGTTGAACTTTACCTGAGCTCTGTGTTTCTAGAAAATAGTGATGGTTAAGAAATCCCCTGCATTCTTTTGTGTTCTGAAAAAATATGCTTACTTCAATGAAACCACCCTTCTCTATACAGTTTAAATAAGACTCCCTGTCCACGTCTCATCACTCCAGTGAAACTCGTATGCATAGGTGTCTGTGGTCAACTGATTTTTCAGGAGGGTGCCAAGACACTCAATGGAAAGAGTAGTTTTTTCAACAAATGGTTCTGAGACAACGGGATAGCCACAAGTTAAATCCTTATCCTGCAATATGTATTTTTTAAAAAAACCTCAGATGAATCAAAATCTAAATATAAGAGCTAAAATTATAAAAATCTTAGAAGAAAATACAGGCGTATGGGTAAATCTTTATGACCTCAGATGTGGCAATGAACTTTTAGATATGACATCAAAAGCACAAGCAAAAAAAGAAAAAAATACATAAATTGAGCTTTCTCAAAATTAAAAACACTTGTGCTTCAAAGAATGCTACAAATTAAGGGAAAAACAATGAGCAGACTATAGAGATATTTGCAAATCATGTATCTGATAAAGAATTTGTATCTAAAATATATAAGGAACTCTTATAAATCAATAATAAAAAGATAAATAATGTGTTATTAAAAATGGCACAAGATCTGAAGATAGATACCTTTTTTTTCTAAGAGAAATAAACAAATGATCAATAAGCATTTGAAAATATGCTTGGCTTCATTAGTCTTTAAGTAAATGCAAATCAAGACCACAATGAAATACTACTTGATACCCACAAGGGTGGTTAGAATTAAAACATCAGATAATAACATGTGTTGACAAGGATGGGTAGCAATTTGAATTATCATAGGCTGTTGGAGGGAAGTTGGGGTTGGAAAACAATGTAGCAATTTCCTCAAATAATTAAACATACATTTATTTTAATACTCAGAGATTTTACTCCTATGTACATAGTCCAATGAAATGAAAACATGTATCTACACAAAAACTTGAACACAAATATTTATAGGACAAATATTCAAAATAGTCAAAGGGTGAAATCAAGCAAGTGTCCATCAACTGTTTAATGTTGAAACAAAATGTGATATATCCAGGCAATGAAAAATATCACTCACCCATAAAAGGGCATAAAGTATTGACAATGCTATAATTTGGATGACCTTTGAATATATTATGCTAAGTGAAAATTGTCATTGAAAAAAGACCACATTTTATGTGATAATCTTTATATAAAATGTTCGGAATAAGCAAACCTATAGCTACAGAAAGTAGGTGAATGACTGCTTAGGGATATGAAGGATGGGAAAATGAGAGCTACAGGGTAATTTCTTTCATGTGTTTTCTTTAATTGACTATGATGTTGATTTTAAAATATGTGAATATCCTAAGAACTATTGTATTACACACTTTAAATGAGTGAATTGTATGGCACGTGAATTATGTCTCAATAAACCTTTAAAGATGTTTACCTTTCTGGTAGCCTGCTTTCTTAACATACGAAATTAGGGGACGATATAAAATCATCTTTAAAACTTTGTGGGCTTTCTATAAACCCTATGGGAGACTCACTCTACACCATGAAAGCCACATCCATTATCATTTTTAAGTCAAGTCCTCATCTACTTCTGTTGCCTATAAGGATAGAAAGGTTATTAGAAATTCTTTTGTATGCCTAAAAGGGTCTGCTACCTACAACCTTTAATGTGTCTGAGTTCTTGGCAAGGTGCTACATAACAGATCATTCTGAAACTTAGGGAATCAAACAGTAACGCCTTTTTTTTTTTTTTTGAGACAGAGTCTCACTTGGTCACCCTTGGTAGAACGCCATGGTGTCACAGCTCACAGCAACCTCAAACTCTTGGGGTCAAGTGATCCTCTTGCCTCAGCCTCCCAAGTAGCTGGACTATAGCTGCCACAATGCCCTGGCTATTTTTTAGAGATTGGCTCAGGTTGGTCTCAAACATGTGAGCTCAGGCAATCTATCCACCTTGGCCTCCCCAGTGTGGGGTTACAGGTGTGAGCCGCCACACCCGGCAATGACTTTTTAATTTCTGGTCATTTCATGGGTCAGCTGAGAGAGTCTCATGCTGATTTTGCCAGGATTCACATGTGTAACTCATTACAGGTAGATATTTGGCTAGAATGAAAGAAGGTGCAAGATGACCTCCCCCAACTACCTGGTGCTGTCTTTGTCTGGGATACCTTGATTTTTCTCCACTGGCCTCTCTTCGCTTCTTTTCATGGCTATTTCAGGGAAGTGTCCTAAGAGAACAAAGGAAGAAAATGCAAGGCCTCTCAAGCCTAACTTCAGAAGTTGCACTGTCATTTTTGCCACATTCTATTGATCAAAGTAAGTTATAAAAGCAGCCCAGATTAAAGGGAATGGAGAAAGAGACTCCACAACTGTATGGAGGGCTAGGGGGAAAGGAAAAGTCACATTGCAAGACAGCAGTGACTTCTGGCATAGGGAACCTATGGAAATTAAGGAACTTAAGACAGTCTTATGATGATTTTGGACTTTATTCAAAATCTAAGATAGTCTTACACTGATTTTGGATTTTAGTGATTGGGGCATCTCTGAAAGGAACCAAACGGGAGAATTATGTGATTCAGTTTATGTTTTAGAAAGATGAGTATGAAGACAGTGTGGAAGATGAAATTAGGTAATACATATCTAGAATAATAATGTGGTGGTCTGTTTAGAGAAGACAAGGATTGACCAAAGATCAAATGAGTAGATATCTAATGGATTTCTAAAATTTCAGATTAATAGGAGGGTATGTATGATCAGGTTACATTGTGTGGATTTGTTAGGTGAAGTTCAAGTAGTTGGCGACTCCGTCACACAGGAGGTATGTCATATACCTCTATACTGTGCCCATTAGGGTAGGATGTGGATTTTTAATCTGACTTAGAGTCCATCAAGTTTCAAAATTGTATACAGCATGATTACTTTCTATACTATGACTATGTGTATGCAACAAATTATATATCATGTTTTAATAATAAGTATCTGTGATGCAAAATTGTATCACATGAAAGAAAGGAAATTGTGAGTATAGAATTTGGTTGGGACAATGATTACCTTAGGCAGAAGAGGTAGGTTCTACTATAAAACTTTCACAGCTTCTATTGGGTCATGAGCTGATACTCACTTATTATATTGCTGAATAAGGAAAAAGCAAAAGGAAGAGAGAGAGTGATACGTAAAAGATGAATGCAGAGCATTAGATGAGGTTTATTCACCTGAGCCAAGGGGGAAAAATACTATTTTGTTGGGTGAATCTCAGGTGAGATGGATTTGTATGGCGCATTCTCCAAATTTTCTTGCTCTTCAATCATTTGTTTACAGATACTACATTTTTGGAAGCACCTAGGAATTTGTCATTTCCATTCCCAGATGAAGAAATTGAATTATTGTAGAAAAAAAAACAACTTTCTCTTCTTTGGAGGAATCTTACATAGTTTTCTTTTGTTTGCTTCAGTGGTTTTTGAAAAATGTAATTTTATTAGCTAATAAGCATGCCAATAAAATTTAGTAAGGACTAACTGCTTTATGAGGACCTATGAATAACTGTAAAAAGTGGAAGTGCCATGTACTACATCTCTAGAGATGAGCTGCCCAATGTAGTGGCTTCAAGCCACCCAGGACTATTAAGTATTTGAAATGTGTACAATGTGACTTAGGGACTAAATTTTCAATTTAATTTCATTTAGATCAAATTAATTAACATGTAACTATTTTCCATTAACTGTAACCTTATTGCTTTGGTAGAACGATATTTCTCTTTCACTATTGAAAATTTAGCATCCAAATTGTGATGTGCTAAAAGCATAAAATACACATCGAATTTTCGAAGATTTAGTATAAAAAGTGAAAAAATCTCATTAATAATCTTTATAACATGTAGAAATGATAATTTCTGATATATTAAAACAAATTAAATATTAAAATTAATTGCACCTGTTCTTACTATTTTTAATGTGGCTGCTGGAAAATTTAAGATTCCATATGTGGCCCATTCTCATTTCTGTTTGACAGCACTGCTCTTGATTCCTTTTATTTCTCGGGTAAAATAGGAAGCCCAAACTTTGAACCACTGTACCTATGATGTGATCATCAGAAAGAAGAAAATCTTCTTATAAGTTGTTATCCACCACTGAGCTTTTCCGGCACGTGTGGGCACAGCCCAAGGTTGTGAAGTGTGTTCACACCATGGTGCGTGAGATTATGGGAAGCCAGAGAGGTGCTCTTTCTTTATGGCGATGTAATCCAGATAGATAGCTCCTGAGATTCCGTAGAGGCCTCTTCTTGACTTGTCTGCTAATCAATCTTGAAATCCATTTATTGCTTGCTTGACTAAAAAATGGTGATTATAGCTTTAAAGAAACCTTTCTCTATCAGCTCTTTCCAGGGCAGAGAATGCTCCTCAGAGCCGCACAAATTGACTTTGTATGTGCCAATGACTAGAAAGGCAGGAAGGATGGAAAGGAAGAATAAAATAAAAAAATGTGAGCCCTCAAAAGCAGCCCAGCCCTTCATTATGGTAGCGTTCAGAACAACCTGGTTGCACAGAAAATCTGTAGCTTGTCTCTGTCCAAACGGAGCTCTGAGGCTAGAATGAGAGAAGAAACAGTCTTGAAAAGGGTGTGTGTGTGTGTGTGTGCACAGAACAAGTGCCATTTAAAACCAAATTTACCCTTTCGAATTTGAGCCTAAATTAAGACACATGCATTTCTGCACCTAACAAATGTTTATCCAACACCTTCCTTAAGCTGATGGATTGGATATACATTGAAAGAGAGGAATCGAGGATAAATGTTAAATTTTTGGCCTGTGACCCTGATGGTGCTATTTGCATATGAGCGGGGTTCTTAGAGTTAAGGAGGTAGAAATGAAGAAGGATCTGTCAATTTTGAGAACCCTGTGGTACATTTAAATGGAGGCAATGTAGAGTCCTTTCCCGTCCCAAACCAGAACGTGTTATGATTTCTTGAATGTTATTCTGGCTTTCCCACTTCAAAAAAAGTCTTCCTCAAATGACTCTGTGTGCAGCCAGAGTTGGCAGTGGCTGGTATTGCTTATGGGATCTGGAATATGATCGAACAAACAAGCAGGTTTTGGAGGAAAATAAGATTCATTCCATTCCGGACCCATGAAGAAGAGGCAATGACAAAGGGTGAACTGAGATTCAGGAACCTTACCTTCTAGCCTCAGTTCTTTAATCTTGGAGAAGGGCCTTTCTGCTTTTCGCCTTAGTTCCCTCACATGTAAAATGAAGAGATTGTAATATAAGCATCTGGGCATTGAAATATGGGCAACTGCTTCCTAGGTGACATGGGATCTCCAGTCCTTGGCAGGATATTCCAAGTGATACGTGGTGGGTATAGTGATTAAAACATGGAGTCAAACCCCAACACCATCATTCCCCATCACTGGCCCTGGATAAGTCACTCCAACTCTTCTATGATTGATGTCCTTAGCTGAAAAAAGAGAATCATTATAGAGGTTAAACAAATTAATGTCTATAAAGTCCTTAGCACAACCAGTCTCACCTGAAAACTGCTCAAGGGTTATAAACATTGTTATTGCAGCTTTTTTGTTCTTTTTATCTTGTTAATCCAGAGTTCTAGGGAAATCAAGAGAAAAATGCATGGAAAGTACACTGTTGGATTTCACATGTTTGCCTAATTTCTCTATAGGCTCACACAGACATATTTTTCTCTCAAGTTTACAGAAAAGCTTCACAATCAGTAGAGTTAAATCTCATTCATTTCTCACCCTCGGAATCTGTAATATTGCACATGAATAGTGGAATTATCCCTGAGAGCTTTCCAAAGCATTTTTAGTACTAAATCCTTATTTATAAAAGGGAAAAATAAGCTTCCTGTAAGAATACATTACTTCATTTGGAGAGCACAACAACGGAAATTGTTTTATTCACTTGTAACAATTTCACCATCCCCAAACATAACCACAAACACATCTTTCTGTCTGGAAGTCCCCCTGGTGGACAGCTGATTTACACATTTAGAGAAGAGAGGAACAGAAGGGAGTGGACATTTATTGCATGAAACCCTGTGCTGCGCTTTTAAAATTACATTTCTAACAGCCATGCTGCATTTTAAATACATGGATTTTTTTAATGCTTAAAAAATCATTTGTTGATATATATAAGTGTATATGATCTCTTAAGCTGGATGGTGAATATTTATTCTGTTATTCTGTACCTACTTGTACGTCTACAATATTTTATAAGGTTAATTTTATTTGGTTTTGGCAACAGTATCTGCTACATGACCTCATCTTCACAAAGAGCTACTTGGGGGCTTGGTGCTGCATGTAGCTGCTTTGGTGTCTTGTTGAAGTTTTTTACACATGTTTATGTTAGGAGATTAACACTAATTAAGGGCCTTTTTTCCTGTACATGTTTTTGTTGTTCTTGCTTCAAGGAAATACTTTCCCAGCTACTAAAAAAAGGAGAAAGAGAGAGGGTTTTGTTAATGTGAATATAGAAATTAAAAAGTCACTCAGTCACTCATCGACAAATCTTTAGAGCAATAATCCATATGAGACTTTCTTCTTTAATGACAGAAGGAAGAACTGGAAGGAAATTCACCCTTTGCATCCCCCTCTAGCATGGCTATTTTTTCTCTTGCCTTCTTTCCTTCTTCCTGCAAATGGGTATTTTTTTCCCTTTTTACTTGTAGCTTCCTGACTTAATTCCTTACTTCCCTTTCTAACCTTTTAGAATTGTCTTCAAATGGGACATTCCAGGCTTCAGCAACTGAACGGGAGGATTGTAATCAATCCATAGGTGGTGAGAGCTGAAAGGCATCTTCGAGATCATCTACAAACTCAAACTTGATCATTACTGCCCCCAAGAGCTTGTTACATGATTAGATTCCTTGTTCAGAGTTTCTGCTTCAGTAGGTGTGAGGTGGGACTTGAGAAACTGTATTTCTATTATATGCATTAGTGAGACTAAGGCTGCTGAAACATACTTTGATAACCTCTGACTAGTGACTCAGGAAATCAGTGTTCTTTTTTTAAATTTGGAAATTGTTTATAAGATGCTTTCAACCTGTCAGGCAGTGAAGTCCTTTGATTATCACTTCAATGCTATAATTTGACATTGTCCTTATTTTCATCACATAGTTGAGGAAATTGGGAGAGTGAAAGTAACTCTCTAAAGGTCACAAGGGCAGGGAGCAGGCAGCCTCCAGATCTGGGCTTTCCATCCCATACTCTGCAGCTCTCCTGCCAAGTACTATTGGAACCAACAGTGTTCAGTAGGGGAACACAGAAAATAACAATTCATTCAAACAAGAAAGATGTAGGGAAGAATTTGGGAATGTCGGAAGTATTTTCACTGTGTCATGAAGGAAGAGTGTAAGTTTTGATAAGCCCAGATGGCGGAAAGACTATTCCAGGCTCAGGAAAAGTCATGCGGTTAGACAGGAAGAGGAAAAGTATAGGAAATATTTTGAGATTGAGGAGTTTGGATTGACTGGGCCATAGTTTACTTAGAGATATCAAGGGAGAAATGAAGTTAGAAAATACTCAGGGACCAGACCACAAAGGGCCTGGCTTGCATGCTGAAGGTTTTATTTTATTTATTTATTTTTAAATTTATTTTTTATTAAATCATTTGTACATATATCATACATACATTTACACCATTATGGGATTCGTTGTGTTGATTATTTGTACAAATTGGAGTGCTTACATGTTACTAATCAACTTAGCTTTCACCTCTCTAACCCAATTACAGCATTAAGACATGTGTGTTCTACACCTGATAGATCCAACTTGTACTTGCAATAGGCTCCATAGGTGTAGTCCCCCTACTAACCCTCCCTCTAACAACCTACCCCCCTCCTTTCCCCTCTCCCTTTCCTTCCCTCCTTCATCCTAGGCTATAGTTGCATTTCATTTTTCATATGCAAGTGTGAGTGATTATAAATTGGTTTCACAGTAGTACTGAGTACATTGGATATATATTTTTTCCATTCCTGAGATACTTTACTTAGAATAATATTTTCCAGCTCCATCCATGTAAACACAAAAGAGGTAAAGTCTCCATCTTTTTTTTTAATGCTGCATAGTATTCCATGGTATACATATACCACAATTTATTAATCCATTCATGGGTTGATGGGCACTTAGGCTTCTTCCATGACTTGGCAATTATGAATTGAACTGTGATGAATAATCTGGTGCAAATATCTTAATTGTCAAGTGATTTTTAGTCCTTTGGATATATATCTAGAAGAGGAATTGCAGGATCAAATGGTAGGTCTATATTTAGATCCCTGAGTGTTCTACAAACTTCCTTCCAAAAGGAACGTACTAGCTTGCATTCCCACCAGCAGTGCAGAAGTGTTCCCTTTTCTCTACATCCACGCCTACATCTGTAGTTTTGTGATTTTGTGATGTGGGCTAGTCTTACTGGAGTTAGATGATATCTCAGAGTAGTTGTGGTTTGCATTTGTCTGATGATTAAAGATGATGAGCATTTTTACATGTGTCTGTAAATCATGTGCCTGTCTTCTTCAGAGAAGCTTCTGTTCGTGTCTCTTGTCCACAATGAAATGGGATCACTTGTTTTTTTCTACAACAAGGAATGGAAGAGGATTTTTGCAAGTTATATTTCCAACAAAGGTCTAATAACCAGAATCCACAGATAACTCAAACTTATTGCTGAAGGTTTTAGATTTAATTTTTTCTATGGTGACAGAGGGACAAAAAGGGGTTCACGAACTGTGTTAAGTGTGAATGGAGGAAAGTTCACCCCCATTTTAGTA
>CAUYON010074695.1:0-36489 GCA_963573935.1 Arctocebus calabarensis | reverse complement strand
GTCACCCTGGATAGAGTGCTGTGGCATCACAGCTCACAGCAACCTCCAATTCCTGGGCTCAAGCAAGTCTCCTGCCTCTGCCTCCCAAGTAGCTGGGACCAAAGGCGCCCGCCACAACGCCCGGCCATTTTTTGGTTGCAGCTGTCATTGTTGTTTGGTGGGCCCAGGCTGGATTCGAACCTGCCAGCTCAGCCGTACATGGCTGGCGCCTTAGCCCATTGAGCCATAGGCACCGAGCCTAGTTTGAGTTGTTTTTTTTCCCCAAGAGATAAGGTCTTGTGATGTTGCCCAGGCTAGAGTGCAGTGGCTATTCATAGCTGTGATCATAGCACACCACACCCTCAAACTTGGGTTCAAGCTGGCGCCCTGTGCCCCACTTAGTATCTGAGGAGATATTAAATGTTGTATGGATTTGAAGGAAGCAACCATGACTGCCAGGGAAAGCTTCTGGTGTGGGGCATTGAATTGGGCCCTGCTGTGGTCCGAATGTTGATGCCCTGAAATTTATATGTTGAGCTTTAATTCCCAGTGTGATAGTATTAATACTAAGAAGTGGGGGTCTCTAGGAGATGATTAGGTCATGAAAGGGATTAGTGATTTTATAAATAATAATAAGAGTCTTGAGGGAGCTCTTTGTCTCCTCTGTCTTGTGAGGACACAATGAGAAGGTGCCATCTATGAGGATCAGGACCTCGCAAAAACACTGACTCTTCCAATGCCTTGATGTGGGTGTGACTTCTCAGCTTTCAGAACTGTGAGCAATAAGTTTCTGTTATAAATTACGTAGCGTAAGGGATTTTATTATAGCACTTGACCAAAGGCAAGCCTTTATTTAAGGATCCAGAGAAGATGTTTTTTTTCTTATTTAAAGACTATTTGATCAGCAGTTTTGGTATAAAAAAAGAGTAGCAAATAAGGGTGGATGGGACCAGGTTTTAGAGGGAGTTTGAGTAGTATTCTGTATACAGTGACACCCTTCTTGGGGAAGGACATAATGTGAAGAGCTGATCTTTTAGTTAAGTCTCTGTCCTATTTGTCACCTTTAGTACTCATTTGTGTAGAAGACCTTCATTCCTTGAAGGTCTCTCTTGGTTCTTCGCTAATCTCCAATTTTTCAGCTTTGCTGGCAATTCTCTCTGGTCCACACACTATCTAAAGCACTATCTAAAGCACTATCTAAAGCATGTCTTTTCGTATCATGCTCTCTGTTGCCCAGGACTGTGGTGACATGATACTGTAGCCTGAAATTCCTCAAGAGGTCCTCACACCTCAGCCTCCTGAGTAGTTGGGACTATAAGTGTATACTCACACACCTGGCTAATTTTTGTATTTTTCTGTAGTGATAAGAGTCTCACTGTGTTGCCCAGATTGATTTCTAACTCCTGGCTTCAAGTGATCCTCTGGCCTCTCCATCCCAACGTGCTAGGATTACAGGTGTGAGCCATGAGACCTAGTTTAAACCTTTGCTTTTGACCTACATCTATATCCATAAACTTAACTTTTGTCAGGTTTCTAGTTACTGACATGATGCTGCTTTTGTACATTGGACTTATTGTTTAGAAACCTGTAGGAAGATCGTTTGCTCTAAGTAGTTGTAGCAAATACGATTTATTGAATGGGCTGAATGAACAGATTAGACTGAACTTTATTTATTTTTATTTATTTTTTTGAGACAGAGTCTCACACTGTTGCCCTTAGTAGAGTGCTATGGCGTCACAGCTCACAGCAACCTCAAACTCTTGGGCTTAAGCCATTCTCCTTCAGCCTCCCGAGTAGCCCACCACAACACCCGGCTATTATTTGTTGCAGTTGTCGTTGTTATTTAGCCTGGGCCAGGTTCGAACCCACCAGCCTCAGTGTATGTGGCTGGCACCGTAACCACTGTGCTACAGGCGCCGAGCCTGAGCTTTATTTTTTGAGAGAGTCTCACTCTGTTCCCTGAGTAAAGTGCTATGACATCATAACTCACAGCAACCTCGAATTCTTGGGCTCAAGCCCTCTTCTTGCCTCATGCTCCTGATTAGCTGGGATTTTAGGCACCATTACAATACCAGCTAATTTTTCTGTGTTTTAGTAGAGATTGGGGGGGGGGGTCTCACTTTTGCCCAGGCTAGTCTCGAACTCCTGAGCTCAGCAGTTCACACACCTCAGCCTCCCGAAGTGTTAGGATTATAGGCATGAGCCACCACCCCTAGCTTAGACTGAGCTTCTAAGAATAAACTCCAGAATAACACTGCAGAACTTGCCTGCTAGTGTGGTTCCTGCCACCATAAACCCTAGAACTATGTTGTTGAATTAGAAAATAGCTGCCAATGTTTTTAGCAGAACTGTTGAAACATTGGGGTAGAACTGTTACCTCATGTCCTTTCTGCTCTTGTTATCTTATGCAGGTGTATCTGCTTGTCTACACTTACAGGTCATATGAAAAACCTTAGTATTATCTGTATAAAACAGGAAGTACATGTGAAAACTTGATTGGAGTATTGAATCAGCATTACAGTCAGTTTGTGGAAAAAAACTCATTTTCCCAGATTCTCTCACTGTGACAAAGTAAAACCTTTTCTAATTTTGCTTTTTCTGTTCAAAGACATGGGTATTGGCTGGGCCCCTGTAGGTCAATGGTTAGAGTGCCGACCCCATGTACTGAGGGGGTGGGTTTGAACCCAGCCAGGGCCTGTTAAGCTAAAAAAAAAGACATGGGTATTGTTTTAGATTCCTGAAATAGAAATCATTTGTATAATTTAGATTTTTTTTAAGCCAATATAACAAAACCAACTCAAATTCACTGACTTGCAGCATTAAAAAATGCAGAGGTGAGGAAGCTTGACTTAGTTGTACTTAGGTGATTAGACGTCATCTGTCCTTTATGTAATGAGCTCAGCCTCTGTGGTGCTGGTCCTTTGGTGGTACAGCATGTGTTTGTTGTAGCTCAAGCCCTTCATCCTTATGTGCTTAAGTCCAGAGGAAAATACATAGGACTACTGTCAAAGCAAATCGGTTACATTAAAATACCACTATGGGATCGCCATCCTGCAGTCAGTATCCCCCACCAGAGTGGTGCATTTGTTTAAGTCAGTGAAGCTACATTGACACATCGTTATCACTCGAAGTCCACATTTTACATTGGGGTTCACTCTTGTGTGGGTTTGGACAAAAGTATAATAGCATGTTTCCATCATTGTATTACACAGAGCAGTTTTACTGCACTAAAAACCTTCTATGCTCCACTTCATCTCTCTTGTCCCGTCTCAACTAAAAATGGAATGAGGGAGTGAGAAAAGTTGAGCTCTGTGTAGAGCAATGCTGTCTAGTGGAAGTGTGGTTGGTCCTCTGTATCTGAGGTTCTGTATGGGTGGATGGCAGCCACACCTGCATCAGAAATATTCACAAAATTTTTGTCAGTACTGAGCAGATACAGATTTTTTTTCTTGTTATTATTCTCTGAATAAAGTAGTATAACTACTTACAAAGGATTTACCTTGTTTTAGGTGTTACATATAATCTAGAGACGATTTATAGTGTACAGGAAGTGTGCACAGGTTATATGCAAAGACTGCACTGGTGTGTGTACGAGACTTGAGCATCCGTAAATTGAGGGCCTGGAACCAGCTTCCATGGATGCTGAGGGGAGACTGTATAGTGTGAGCCATGTATATAATTAAAAATTTCTGGTTAGCCATATTAAAAATAGGAAAAAGAAATAGATGAAAGTGTTTTAATAAAATATTAGCACAGTATATCCAAAATGTCATTTCAACATGCAATCAATATAAAAAATTGAGACAGTTTAGTTTTTTTGTTTTCATATAAAGTCTTTGAAATCTGGTGTCCATTTTGCACATAACGGCACATCTCATTTCAGACCAGGGATGTTGGAGGTCCTCCAAAGCTACGTGTGGGCCAGCGCCCATAGTACAGTGGTTAAGGCGCCAGCCACATACACTGAGGGTGGCAGTTTCGAACCTGGCCTAGTGGCTGGTATATATTGCATAGCACTGATCTAGACCAGTGATCATTCTGAATGTAGATTTCTGTAATTGTCTCTGTAATGGTTTTCATAATTTGATTATTTTTTCCCTTTAGTCTTTTTTGTACACAGTTGGCGGGTTAACTGGGCAAGAGTTCCGCTGGGATGGTGTTACGCTCCTGAACAAGAACGTGCTCTTGGTTCCTGTAGCATCATAGTTAAAACTAGTTTTTAAGACATCGTAAGACAGTCCTGCCCTCCCTTCCCTTTGCTGGGATGCCTGATCCTATGAACCTGATCCTTAGTTAGGCAGTTCCCTCAGCCTTGCTTTCCCCTCCCATGTCTCCCAATACAATCGTCCATTATGAGAAGGCTGTTTCCATAGAACTTCCTTGGACTCTGCATTACCCCTGTGTAACCTTTCTATTGCCCTGAACTCCTGCAGAATATTTTGAGTGTACTCAGCCACTGCGCAGTTTGGTGCTTCATCATATATAGCATTGTTTATGACTCAGTTGTCTCAGGTGTAATTAATTACCTTGTCTCCCCTAGTAAATTTTTTTTTTTTTTTCTTTAAGAGACAGAGTCTCACTATGCCATCTGGCATCACAGCTCACAGCCACTTCAAACTCATGGGCTTAGGCGATTCTCTTGCCTCAGCCTCCTGAGTAGCTGGGACTACAGGCGCCCGCCACAACGCCCGGCTATTTTTTGTTGCAGTTTGACAGGGGCCAGGTTTGAATCTGCCACCCTTGGGATATGGGGTCAGTGTCCTACCCACTGAGCCACAGGTGCCATCCATCTCCCGTAGTAAATTCTAAGCTTTATTTGGTAAATCCCTAAATCACAGACACACAACTTCAGGCTCAGCTTTTTCTTTAACAGTTGTATACCAATGGGAGGGTCACCTATGGTTTGTTTTTGCATTTTCTATTGTCTACCTTAACCAGATGTGTGAAAACTGCTTTCTTGGGGTCCGTTGGTGATCCCACCCTTTGGTATGCAACTGTTAATAAGGACATACCAGGGCTATTTAAATTTTGTAGCTTTTTTTTTGAAAATTAAAAATTTATTCAAAACTTCCTTTTTTTTTTTTTGAGACAGAGCCTCAAGCTGTCACCTTGGGTAGAGTGCTGTGGCATCACAGCTCACAGCAACCTCCAATTCCTGGGCTCAAGCGAGTCTCTTGCCTCCGCCTCCCAAGTAGCTGGGACTACAGGTGCCCGCCACAACGCCCGGCCATTTTTTTGGTTGCAGCCGTCATTGTTGTTTGGCTGGCCCAGGGGCTGGATTCGAACCCGCCAGCTCAGGTGTACGTGGCTGGTGCCTTAGCCCGTTGAGCCACAGGCACCGAGCCCAAAACTTCCTTTTTAAATTTAGCTTTTTGACTCTGTGCTTTCAACATTTTCACAGTGGCTTTCGTGCTCCATACTAAAGGAAAGCGTGCTTGATCCTGTCATGGGCACATTTTGCACACATGGAACCACCAAGGACCCTGCTGACATGTTTTTTGCTTAAACAATGGCATTAAGAACTTCAGGTCTCAAAGCATGAACCCCTTCAAGTCTGCCTTGGCACATGCCATATGCAGATTTTGGTGCTTTCTCAGCCTGTTGGTATAAAAGTAAACTGCTATTATCAGGGTTTCTGGACAGCCTGGTTTTGTGAGAGGCCGTGTTGTAGGAAAGCTTGCAATGGTGTGTCCAGGCTGGACAACTATGAGTGCCTCTAGACAGCTTCTCTGGAAAAAAAACAGTTGTTTTATTTTTTGCTCTACTGGTTAACTTCCACATCTTTTAGCAGATTGAGTTGTAGGAGTCATTCATTTGAGTTTTGAAAATTAAAAAGGTTAATTTTATTTATAGACTAGTTTATTTGAAGCTATGAAATTATTCTTGGAACTACAGAAGGGAATTATTGATTAGCTGGAATTTCTGAAGATGAAATTTGAGTTTCATAAGGACATCTCAAAAGACACCTCTCCTTTATTATCCAGGAACCAGGAGAGGGAAACTTTTCTCCAAAGTAGGGCAAGAGATTTTATTTCAAGTTCACTCATAAGGGTTATTCTCTGGAGGTTCTCAGTGCTTTATATAAACCCCAGTCACTGTAGCCCCAGGGAATTAGATTTCATAGTTCAGACTGCCTCTTTTCTACCTACCATCATTACTACATTTTAGTTAATTTGGGGCTCTACAAAGGGACTGTTAAAATGTATCCTGAAAATAGGACCAACGCGAGTCTTAGAGCTTTATTCTTTAAGGAATTTTTTTTGCCTGTATTTCATCTAATGTATGGTAAGATAATCTTCATGAAAAGCCAGAAAACATGCCAACATTTTTAACTTGTGGAATTGCACAGCTTATTTTTTATTTACTAAAAACAGTATAGTACATTTTATATGTCAGGCATTATGCTAAATATTAGTTAGCTTCATTTTTTTCTCTTAGTTTTATAAACCTTATTTACATTCTTTATAGTTGTTGACAAACAACTTTTTTTTGAGACAGTTTCATTGTTGCCTTGGGTAGAGTGCTGTGGCATCACAGCTCACAGCAACCTCAAACTCTTGGGCTCAAGCGATCCTCTTGCCTTAGCCTCCCAAGTAGCTAGGACTTCTGGTGCCCACCACAACACCTAGCTAAGGTTTTTTTGCCCTATTTTTTGTGGAGATGGGGTCTCACTCTTGATCAGACTAATCTCCCAAGGGGTCCTCCTGCCTCAGCCTCTCAGGTTGCTAGGATTACATGCATGAGCCATTGTGCCCAGCCACAAAAAAATGTCTTTTATTATTATTATTACTTACTTTTTCTTTTTTTAGAGACAGAGTCTCACTTTATCGCCCTTAGTAGAGTGCCGTGGCGTCGCAGGTCACAGCAACCTCCATCTCCTGGGCTTAGGCGATTCTCAGCCTCCCGAGTAGCTGGGACTACAGGCACTTGCCACAATGCCCAGCTATTTCTTGTTGCAGTTTGACTGGGGCTGGGTTCAAATCCTGCCACCCTCGGTATATGGGGCTGGTGCCCTACCTTCTGAGCCACAGGCATCGCCCCTCTTATTAAATTTTAAAAAAATGTCTGTGTTTCCCTTTTTGGTAATATCTTTAATAAATTGGTTATTAAAGTCCAAATAAATATTAACTTTACTGGAAGGTTTATGTTTTTTGTTTTATTAGCTGGTAGGAGGTTATAAAACTTTTCCTCAGTATAACTTTATATTCTAGCCCGGTGTGGTGGCTCACACCTGTAATCCCAGCACTGTGGGAGGCTAAGGAGAGAATTGCTTGAGTTGAAGACTCGTCTGATCGAGAGTGAGACCCCAACTCATGAAAAAAAAGGAAAAACCTAGCCAGGTGCCGTGGCGAGCGCCTCTAATCCCAGCAGCTTCCGGGGCTGAGGCAGTGGGAGCCCACAGCCCGAGTCTGAGGTTGCAGGAGCTCCGAAGGCACTGCACTCTGCTCAGGGGGCACAGGGTGGGATTCTGTCTCAGCAACAACAACCACAAAAAGGCAAGGAAATAAAAATAAAACAAAACAAAAAAAATTTAAAAAAAACCTTTATATTCTAGTTGTGGTTTTTTTTTTTTTTTTTTACAGTTTTTGGCCGGGGCTGGGTTTGAACCCTTCACCTCCAGTATATGGGGCTGGCGCCCTACTCCTCTGAGTCACAGGCGCCATCCTAAAGTTATACTCTAAAAGATTTTAAGACCCAGCACAGTGGTTCATGCTTGTCACCCTAGCACTTTGGGAGACTGAGGCTGATGGATTGCTTGAGTTTGAGAGATTGAGACCAACCTGAGCAAGAGCGAGACCCTGTCTTTATTAAAAGCAGAAAAACTAGCCGGGCATTGTGGCAGGCACCTATAGTCCGAGTTACTTTGGAGGCTGAGGCAAGAGGATTGCTTGAAACCTGGAGTTAGAGGTTGCTGTGACCTACGACGATGTGGTACTCTACCCAGGGTGACTGAATTGAGATTGTCTCAAAAAAAAAAAAAAATTTAAAACTAATCTTTTCTCTTTTTGTTTCTTTTTAAAATTTGATGGTCTTAAAATTCAGGTGAAGACTTAAATCATGTTAGTTTTATTTCTGAACCTAAAAAATGAATTACTTAAATTGTATTCTCTCTGTTTTAGATTTAGGGACTTTGTCCTTTGTATTACGAGTGTTCTCTGTTACTTAAAATATTGTATGTATTCCTAAAAAGTCACCTTGGTTCTTACTGTAGTTTGTCTTTTTTATTTTGTAAGTCTCTACCTTGTCTATCTGGCTTGAGCTTTTTATTTTTGTTGCAGTTTGGCCAGGGCTGGGTTTGAACCCACCACCCTTGGTATATGGGGCTAGCGCCCTACTCACTGAGCCACAGGTGCTGCCCATGGCTTGAATTTTTAATTCCCTTGTTTTAAAATAGAAAAAAAAATGAAGAATTATAAAGCTTCTCTTAAGAATTATTCCTTTATGAATGTTCCATGGGATAGTCCCCTTCCCCTTTTAAGGGACATAAGAAAGAGAACATGGGGCGGTGCCTGTGGCTCAGTGGATAGGGTGCTGGCCCCATATGCCGAGGGTGGCGGGTTTGAACATGGCCCTGGCCAAACTGCAACAAAAAATAACTGGGTGTTGTGGTGGGTGCCTATAGTCCCAGCTCATCTGGAGGCTGAGAATTGCCTAAGCCCAGGAGTTGGTGGTTGCTATAAGCTGTAATGCCACCACACTCTACAAAGGGCGATAAAGTGAGACTATGTTTCTTAAAAAAAAAAAAAAGAGAAAGAGAACATGCCTTTTTATAATTAGTTTTGGAGATTAAAATCTCCTTGCCAACTTATTTGTTGGACTGTTTAACTATTACAGTTTTATTAAAGTTCTTTTCATATGGTTTAGGGGTCCTCAACCTACGGCCTGCGGGCCACATGCAGAGGAGTGAATTATATTTGTTCCCATTTTGCTTTTTACTTCAAAATAAGATCTGTGCAGTGTGCATAGGAATTTGTTCATAGTTTTTTTTTTTTTTTTTTTTTTTTTTGATAGATAGCCTCAAGCTATCACCCTGGATAGAGTGCTGTGGCATCACAGCTCAAAGCAACCTCCAATTCCTGGGCTCAAGCGAGTCTCTTGCCTCCGCCTCCCAAGTAGCTGGGACTACAGGCGTCTGCCACAACGCCCGGCCATTTTTTGGTTGCAGCTGTCATTGTTGTTTGGTGGGCCCAGGCTGGATTCGAACCCGTCAGCTCAGGTGTACGTGGCTGGCACCTTAGCCCGTTGAGCCACAGGCGCTGAGCCATAGTTTTCTTTTTTTTTAAAACTATAGTTTGGCCCTCCATTGGTCTGAGGGACAGTGAATTGGCCCCCTGTTTAAAAAGTTTGAGGACGCCTGGTTCAAGTGTTTCTAAACAAGTTCAAACATTTGTTGAACCAAGCACTTGATGAACGCTATCTCATGTTTGATGGCTCTGATTTAAATATATGTTATTCTTGACTGAAATCATACAATCAGTGGTAATTCCTGTTAAATTTTTATTGGACTCTTGAATAAGTCTCTTAAGGACTGGCCTTACAGTTAACCAGTCTGTTTCCTAGCGAATGTTGTCTTTATTTATTTATTTATTTATTGGAGACAGAGTCTCACTTTGTCACCCTTGGTAGAATGCCGTGGCATCACAGCTCACATCAACTTCAAACACTTGGGCTCAAGTGATTCTCTTGCCTCAGCCTCCTGAGGAGCTGTGACTACAGGCGCTGGCCACAATGCCCGGCTATTTTTAGAGACGAAGTCTCTGTCTGGTTCAGGCAATCTACCCACCTGGGCCTCCCAAGTGCTGGGATTACAGGTTTGAGCCACTGCGCCTGGCTAACTTCAAGTTTTATCTTCAGAAGTTGACTCATGTCATTTTGCCTCATCAAAATTCTCTACAAGATTTGGAACTTGATCATCATCATCCTCTCCAGTAGCAAGTGGTGCTCTTCCATCTCCAGATTGTTCAGGCAGAGTCTCGGCCATTTTCTTACACTAGTGAGGCTGTCTGTACCCAGCTGGTATAAGATGCTGGGTAGTGTTCCTGGCAGCTACTTGGTCTCAGCGTGGCCTGAAGTGTTTGCTGCCAGAAATGTCTGAACCTTAGGGTTGGTAAAGTGGATGCCTGTTCCTTGGTTTGTAAACGTATTCACCTCTTTGTACCAGACATACTGTTTACCCCTAACTTCTTTAAGGAGAACTAAAGGTTTTTATCATCTGCTGTAGCTGTTCTATGAACTGCCTTTCTGGGAGCAGTTCCTTTCCCACCAGTGCACACTTGGGTCTGCAGTTTGGTGAGGTTCTCTTGGTTCATGAGAGTTTTTTTCATCTTGTTGGAGTATAAAGAGGGCTGAGTAGGGGACTAGGGTTGGCGCTTAGGCGGTCTCTGGTAGACTAGCTCCCTTGAAGGTAATTTTATATAATATATATATATATTTTTTTTTGTAGAGACAGAGTCTCACTTTATCATCCTCAGTAGAGTGCCGTGGCTCACACAGATCACAGCAACCTCCAGCTCCTGGGCTGGGCTTTGCCTCAGCCTCCCGAGTAGCTGGGACTACAGGTGCCCGCCACAACGCCTGGCTAATTTTATATAATATTTTGAATAATTTTGTGCATGAAACAAAGTGTATACACTTCACTGCCAGAAAGTCACTATCTCAGCCTTGTGGACAGTTTATGGTTGTTCATAATCATCATTCATCATTCCTGACTCTGAATTATATATGCTACTGAAGAAACAGTCATTTTTGTATACTTACACATAAATACCTACCAGTAAAAGGTACGGCACACCATTCACGCAGTGGAAAAGTGATGTCTTTGGAGTGACTGAGCAGAATAGTAGTGTCCCTGTCAGGTGCTAAACAACAGAAACAAGTAGTGGTGGGCTTCCTGTGATGTTGCCTTTGATTCAGAAGTTACTGTATGTTGTATTTATTTTTTTTAATGGGAAAGTGCTTCTCAGAAGCACTTGAGAGATCAGGAAGGAGATCCTGTAGGGATGAGGAAGCATTCTGCTGGGTAGCTTTTTAAAATGTTTCCTCTGGAGTCCTTGTCACCATTAACAATGCTTTTGTTTTAGGGTCTCTCTTTGATTTTATAAACTGACATGATTTCTTGTTCTGTCCTGAGTGCATTCTGCTCTAGTCATTCAATAAGCCCATCACACATTCTTACCACATTGTTTACGAGCACTTACGTGTTAGGATAGTTACTGGCCTATAACTCCCATCCTTATTACAGTCTTCTGTTAGAATCTTGGGTGCCTTAGGCCTCAGGAGCAGAATCTCCCTGGCTTCCCCACCTTTCTGATTGTGGGTCTTAAGACTCTCTTCCAGAGAGAGTCTCACCCCTCACCTGAAGGGTAGTCACATTTCCACACGGTTGTCCATAAAACCCAAGAGGACTGACTGAGTTCATTGAGCATCCAGGTAGCTGAACAGGTTGAAACCCCACACCACGGCCTACGTATGTCCTTTTGTAATTAGCTTGCAAATGTGTTTCCCTGAATTTTGTTAGCTGCTTCCAATTAATTGAACCTTAAAAGAGGGTTGGGGAAACCCCAACTTGAAACTAGTTGGTTAAAAGTTCTGGAGTCCCAGACCTGGAACTGGCTAGTGTGGGGGGCAGTTTGGGGATCTGACATCAATCTTCAGGTAGATTGTGTTGGAATTGAATTCATGTTTGGCAATTGTGGAAAAGTCCCACATTTGGTCACAGAAATTATCTTCCATATTGATTGCTGTGTAGTTTAGAAGAAAGCCTAGGCTGAGGAGAGTTTTTACTAAAGCAGCACTTTTTTGCATTGTCAATATTAGCTTCATTGTCATGTGCTGGGTTTTGACTGAGACGGGTCACATGAGGTCAGGTGTGGAATTTTCCATTTGTGGCATCACATTAACACTCAAAAAGTTTTGGATTTTGGAGCATTTTTGGATTTCAGGTTTTGGATTAGTAATGCTCAGTCTATACTATATTAACCAAAAGGTATAAGTGATATCTCCTTTATAGGTTTTAAATGTATTGTCTCTTAAGAAGTTGTAATTGAGATGGGTCAGTTGATACTTGGTGGCTTTGACTTTATGATCTGAAGGGTCATTTTTGGCATTGGTGCAAGAAATAGGGCTTTTGGCTTGGTACCTATGGCTCATCGGGCTAAGGCGCCAACCACGTACACCTGAGCTGGTGGGTTCGAATCCAGCCCCGGCCCGCCAAACAACAATGACGGCTGCAACCAAAAAATGGCCAGGCTTTGTGGTGGGTGCCTGTAGTCCCAGCTACTTGGGAGGTGGAGGCAAGAGACTCACTTGAGCCCAGGAGTTGGAGGTTCCTGTGAGCCGTGATGCTATGGCACTCTACCCAGGGTGACAGTTTGAGGCTCTGTCTCAAAAAAAGAAATAGGGCTTTCAAAAAGAAAAATCCAAAATATTCTGGATATTTCTGAAGTAAGGAAACATTTTTTGTTCTATGAAATTGAATTACCATCATTACATAGAAAAAGTACATGAAAATGGAATATAAAATTGTATATGCTAATTGTAGTTATACAAAAATAGGCCAAGACTTAGGCAACTACAAGTTTAAATGGTCTAGTAAAGAGTAAGATTTTGAGTAACTCTTGTTACATTGCTCATGAAAAAGGTCAGTAGAGTTTATATATGCCTTTTTTTTTTTTTTAAGACAGTCTCAAGGTGTTTCCCTGGGTGGAGTGCCACGGCATAATAGCTCATAGCAACCTCCAACTCTTGGGCTTAAATGATCCTCTTGCCTCAGTTTTTCTATTTTTAGTAGAGATGGGGTCTCACTTTTGCTCAGGCTGGTCTTGAACTCGTGGGCTTCAGCTATCCACCTGCCTTGGCCTCCCAGAATGCTAGGATTACAGGTGTGAGCCACTGCCTCCAGCCTATATATGCTTTTTAAAAAACAGTTTGAAACCACCTAAGGTATATTTGACACATTTCTCAGAAATCCTCATTTTATTTTAATTTCTAATCTGGTTAACAGACTTTTGAATGCTCTATTTGTAACTCTTTAGAATGTGTACTCCTCTAGTGAGAAAGAACCTTTTGTATGGTTTCTTTAGCTAATCAGAGAAAAAAGTTTTAGTGGCCCTTTTGATTTAACTAGCTGCTTTTGTTTGTGCTATTTTAAGAGCAGATAATGAGAAATGAAAAGATACATAGTCTACATAAGCACTAAAAAGACCCCATGCTTCTGTTTTTAATTTAAATATTTTCTTACCCCTTTCCTTCAAAAGGAAAGTCTTTTACTTTTCTCCCTTTCAAACATTTTTTGATAATTTTTCTGTGTAATGGTTCTTGGATAATGTGGGATCATCTCGAAACCAAAGTCTAAAATAAAACTTAAAATCATTGAAATCTGCATATACCAAAATTTCAAAATAAATTTAAACTGTATATTTGTAGGATTAAAGAACATTTGTTTATTTTTTCCTTTCCTTTCCTTTTTTCCTTTTTTTTTTTTTTAAGAGACAGTTTCATTTACCCTGGATAGAACACATGGCATCATTATATCTCACAGCAACTTCAAACTATTAGGTTTAAGAGATCCTCTTGACTCAACCTTCTGAGCACCTGGGACTACATGTGCCTACCACAATGTCTGCCTGATTTAAGTTTTTGAATAAATGATACATTCACATACATAGTTTGTAGTACAAAAGGGTTTTCTTTATTCTGTCTTTGAGCACACTTTCCCCTTCTCTGGAAGCAACTGATGTTACTTAGTCTCTGATTCCTGTAGTATTTATGTTACAGTCTCTATACTTTTTTTTTAATGAGAGACAATGTCTTACTTTGCCGCCCAGGCTGTAGTGCAGTGGAGTGATCTTAGCTCACTGTGGCCTCAAATTCATGGGCTTAAGTATCCTTAGTGAACTTTGAGGTAGCTGAAGACTTGGAGGTTCCTGGAGCAGTGGTGTGAGCGGCCCAGGTAGTTAGGACTATATAGACACATACCACCACACCCAGACAGGTAATTAAACAAAACTTTTTTAGGGCTCAGCGTTTATAGCTCATTTGGCTAAGGTGCCAGCCACATACACCACAGCTGGCGAGTTCGACTCCGGCCGGGCCCGCCAAACAACAATGACAACTACAACCAAAAAATAGCCAGGTGTTGTGGCGGGGGCCTGTGGTCCCAGCTACTTGGGAGGCTGAGACAAGAGACTCGCTTAAGCCCGGGAGTTGGAGGTTGCCATGAGCGATGACACCATGGCACTCTACCCAGGGTCACAATTTGAGGCTCTGTCTCAAAAAAACAAAACAAAACAAACTTTTAGAGAGATAAGGTTCAGACTGCTCTTAAACTCCTGGCCTCAGGTGATACTCCCACTTTGGCCTCCTCGAGTTCTGGGATTACTGGGCGTAAAACACTGTGCCTGGAGGCTCTTTAAAAAACCAAATATGGTCTCATACTCAACATACAGAAAATTAATTTTTTAAATTTATATTTAACTTATATTTGCTTATTTATTTATTTTTTGAGATAGTCCTAGTGCGTTGCCCAGGCTGGAGAGCTGAGGCATCATGATGACGGTAGAGTGCGTGGATATAAGCGTACAGTTCAGTGAGTTCTGGCAGTGGTATACACCTGTGAGGTGGCACTTCCTGGAACTTACTTTCAAAAAGGCTGTGTGTGGGCCAGGTGCAGTGACTCACATCTGTAATTCTAGCACTGTGGAAGGCCAAAGCAGGTGGATCCCCTGAGCTCAGGAGTTTAAGACCAGTCTGAGCAAGGGCGAGACACCCAACTCTACTAAAAAGTAGAAGGAAAAAGCCAGGCATTGTGGCTTGTAGATACTTGTAGTCCCAGCTACTCGGGAGACTGAGGGAAGAGGATTGCCTGGACTGAAGAGTTTGAGGTTACTGTGAGCTATGAATGCTACAGCACTCTACCCAGGGTGACAGAGTGACACGTATCTCTGGGGCGGGAGTGGGGGGGAAGTAGCATGAGAAATTCAGCTATGAAATAGTTTACATCTTAATTACATTTAAAAGCATTAGTTTCATTGTTTTAAAAATAATTTAAAAATTTAAAGTAATTAAAAAATTTTGCTTTTGGAGACCAAGGCAAACACATGTATGCTAAGATTAAGGATTGTATATTTTCTGGGTTGAAAAGGGACTGAGTTTTGGCTTGCTGAAATACATCATCTTTTTTTTTTTTTTTTTTTGAGACAGTGCTTCAAGCTGTCACCCTGGATAGAGTGCTGTGTCATCATAGCTCACAGCAAACCTCCAATTCCTGGGCTCAAGTGAGTCTCTTGCCTCTGCCTCCCAAGTAGCTGGGACTACAGGCACCCACCACAATGCCAGGTCATTTTTTGGTTGCTGCCGACATTGTTTGGTGGGCCCGGGCTGGATTCGAACCCACCAGCTCAGGTGTACGTGGCTGGCGCCTTAGCCCATTGAGCCACAGGCGCCGAGCCAGAAATACATCATCTTTCACAAGCCTCTGGCATCTTTTTGATGAAATTGCATCTTGTAGCTTTCAGTGATGGTTTAGTTTAGGGGTCCTCAAACTATGGCCCGAGGGCCACATGAGTTGGCGTGAATTGTATTTGTTCCCGTTTTGTTTTTTACTTCAAAATAAGATATGTGCAGTGTGCATAGGAATTTGTTTGTAGTTTTTTTTTTTTTTTTTAAACTATAGTCCAGTCCTCCAATGGTCTGAGGGATAGTGAATTGGCCCCCTGTTTAAAAAGTTTGAGGATGCCTAGTTTAGTTAATGGTAAAGAGAATACAGATGCTACTTGATATAAACCCTGGTAAGCCCATCATAAATTGAAAATGTGTTTAATATACATAACTGGGCTGGGTGCAGTGGCTCCACGAGTAATCCTAAGCACTCTGGGAGGCCAAGGCAGTAATAAAGCCTGAGCTCAGAGATCAGCCTGAGCAAGTAGCCTGTCTCTACTTAAAATAGAAAAATTAGCTGGGCATTGTGGTGGGTGCCTGTAGTCCCAGCTACTCAGGAGGCAGAGGCAGGAGCTTCTCTTGAGCCCAAGAGTTTGAGGTTGCTGTGAGCTATGAAGAAACCACTGCAACTCTAGACTCAGATGACAGGGCAGGGTGTCTCAAAAAAACAAAAATAAAAACAAAAACAAACCACCAGACATCATAGCTTAGCCTAGTCTACCCTAAATGTGCTCAGAACACTTAACATTAGCCCACAGTTGGACAAAGTTATCTCAGAGCCTATTTAATAATAGTGTTGAATATCTTAATGTAATTTACTGGATACTGTACTGAAAGCAAAAAACAGTTCAAACTTCAAAATTTGAAATACGGTTTCTATTAAATATGTGACACTTTTGCACCATAATAAAGTTGAAGAATCTTAAGGTGAGCCATTGTAAGTCAGGGACCTCCTGTAAGGAAAAAAGACCTCACTGTAGGTTTGATATGTTCCACAGTGTGCAGATGGAACATCTTTCCCATTTCTCCACAAAGTGAGGCAGGACGACAATATTAAGAGCGAGCTTTTTTTCTTACTGTGGACTAGGCCTATGCTAAATACTTGATTATCTATTTTAATCTTTATAACGACTCTATGAGGTAAACATTCTTGCCCTTTTGTGTTCCAGAATACTGAGTCTTACGTTAAGCACCCTGCCTAGCTATGAGTAAGTGTTGGAGCTGGGTTAAAATGCAGACATTCTGACCTTCAGGGGAGCTTCACTACACAACATGCTTTCCTGGTGAAGAATGCTTAGAAGCAAAAAAGAAATTGGGAATAGCTTAGTGGAAGACTAATGCTACAAAGTGACCTTTATCTTTTTATTTGCTGTTGCTTCCCGTAATTTACTAAATTGTTTGAGGCCACTGTAATTGAAGCAGTAATGTTACATTAAAGTTAATCAATGCTGATTTTTTTTCTTTTTTTGGTGACAGTTTTACTATGTTGCCCTTGAGAAAGTGCAGTGGTGTCACAGCTCACAGCAACCTCAAATTCTTGGGCTTAACAATTCTCTTATCTCAGACTTCCAGTAGCTAGGACTACAGGTGCCTGCCACAATGCCTGGCTATTTTTTTGTTATGATTGACGTTGTTTAGCAGGCGTGGGCCAGGTTTGAACCAACCAGCTGTGATGTATGTGGCTGGCGCCCTAACCACTGAACCATGGACGCCAAGCCACCCAATGCTAATTTAAATAAATTAAGTATATTTTCGATAAAGCCAAAGTTGGCTTCTAATTAGATCTCCTACTCTTTAGACTTAGTTTAGTTCAGCAACTATTTAGCTTATCACCGGGGCAGAATTGCTTTATCCTCCCTAAAAATTGTATTCAGCAAGAGGGCAAAAGTATAGATGTATAAGAAGTATAAGTTAATGCCAGAATAGAGTGGAGTAGAAAGTGTGTAAATTTTGCTTTTTTGTATTGATAAAGGAAAACTTCCCCATAATTTATATAAAATTATGCTGATGGAGGCAGTCTTCCTCTGCCTATCATACAAAATAATTTTTAATTGAAAATTTTGATTAGGATATTTCATATTTTTTGAAATTAATTAGCTAATTGTCTCTTTTTTCTTGTAATACAGCATATTTTAGTCTGTCTACCGTGAAAGTATATAACCCCTTATACTTTGTTATCTCTAGTACCATAGATTTTAATTTCAACTTCAAAGCAATAGTGGTTTAAGGGGATAAATTAGAATTTACAGTTACAGGAAATTTTGTGAAAGGATATATGTTTATTATATGCTGAAGCCCTAACTATATCAGTACGTGTCTTTAAAAAAGACATTCCTTCCCAACCACAGTTATCTCACCTAACAACAACTGATAGATTGATTTGATGCCTCACATTGATCTCAGTGTTAATACCATCAACTTTCTTTGTTTTCTAAACCCCAGATATATTCAGGTTTGCGGTATCACTTTTAAGTTACCCATTTTTGTTAGTTTACACAACATATTTTTGTATCTTATAAATGCTTGACTTTCTAATTTGTTAGAGACATTAACACAAAGTAGGAGGAATCCATATAAGAAACCATCATTTACTGGTCACCCAACTTCAACAATTCTTTTTTGTGGGAGTGGAAATTATCAAGTCATGCCCAGTTTTGTTTAATTTGTTCCTCTCCACTTCCTCCTCTGAATTATTTTCAAGCAGATCCCAGAGCACATATTATTTCATTTGCAGTCTAGTAGACATCTCTAAGCATTAAGGACTGTGGACATAGTGGCTTATGCCTATTAATCCCAAAAGTTTGGGAGGCTAAGGATGGGAGGATTGCTTGAAGCTGGGAGTTTGAGCCCAGACTGGGCAATATTGTGAGACCCCATCTCTTAAAAATGAAAAGTGAATATTGTAGATATTGAGCTACAATATTGCTGTCACCCCTTCATTCCTTAAGGATGATATTAATACCAAATATCCAGTGTTCAAATTTCCATTTGTCTCAGTGTCATAGGTTTTTTTGGGGTAGTGATTTGAACCAGGATTTGTATATGATCTCTACATTGTAGTTGGTTGGTAATGACCTTAAGTCCTTTTTAATATGTAGATTCCACTGCACTACATTCTCTTTTATCTCTCTCAGTTTTTTTGTTAATGAAACCAGGTTTTTTTGTCCTGGAGTTTTTCAGTCTAGAGTTTATTGTTTACATTTCTGTATCTTAGTTCAACATGTTCTTATGTCTTCTGTATTTCCTGTAAATAGGTAACTGAACCTAGAGGTGTACTCAGTTTTAGAGTACATACATATGGTAACAATGTGAAATGCTTTAAAGACCATATATTGAAAGGTCATTTTTTCACACTGTACCTTATATATCTTTCGCAGAGGTAATTATTGTGTTGGACACAGCGGTGTCCAACACAATAATTCTGTTGCACATTGGGAGAATGAGAGTTGTCTTGGGCCATACGTTAAATACACAGATGAAAGTTTACGAGCCCGTAAAAAGGCCTGTGCATACTTTTCGCAGTATCTAACACCATAGATAAGCAACACAGGTTTCAAATAATCTGCATGGGCCTTTGGGCCACAGTTGGACACTCTGGTGGGATAAATGGCTCTTAATAATTTTCAATATAAAGGCCAGGCACAGTGACTCACACCTGTAATCCTGAGTCTCTGGGAGGCCGAGGTGGGTGAATCGCCTGAGCTCAAGTTTGAGACCAGCCTGAGCAAGAATGAGACCCAATGTCTAAAAATAGCCGGTGCTAGGCGGCGCCTGTGGCTCAGTGAGTAGGGTGCCGGCCCCATATACCGAGGGTGGCGTGTTTGAGCCTGGCCCCAGCCAAACTGCAACAGAAAAATAGCCAGGTGTTGTGGCAGGCACCTATAGTCCCAATTACTTGGGAGGCTGAGACAAGAGAATTGCCTAAGCCCAAGAGCTGGAGGTTGCTGTGAGCTGTGACACCATGGCACTCTACCGAGGGTGATAAAGTGAGACTCTGTCTCAAAAAAAAAAGTAGCTGGGTGCTGTGGTGGTTGCCTGTAGTCCCAGCTACTCAGGAGGCTGAGGCAAGAGAATCCCTTGAGCCCAAGAGTTTGAGGTTGCTGTGAGCTGTGATGCCATGGCACTCTACCGAGGGCAACAAAATGAGAATCTCTCCAAAAAAAAAAAAAATCTGAATATATAAAGGTGATTCTTATAAATGTAGAATTCAATTTAAACACTATGAAAGCACATGATTCTGGTCACCATTTAAGATGTGTCCTTTCTTTCTTTCTTTTTTTATTTTTTTTAAAACAGAAAAAAGGGAAAGAAAGTGGTGTCCTTTTTTTCTTTTTGGTAAAGCAGAATTTGTAAGTTGGGATGATGGTTAATTATAGAACTGTGGTCCCGCAGCAAACTCCTCTTCATGTAATGAACAAGGAAGGAGAAGCAGCTCCGCTAATGGAGACATAAAAAGAGTCATCTTTGTTAACAAGCAGTATCTAGTATTGGAAACTTTCTTTTCTTTTTCTTTCTTGAGACAGAGTCTCACTTTGTTGCCCTCGGTAGAGTGCTATGGCATCACAGCTCACAGCAACCTCAAACTCTTGGGCTCAAGCCATTCTCTTGTCTCAGCATCCCCAGTAGCTGGGACTACAGGTGCCCGCCACAACGCCCAGCTATTCCTTAGAGAAGGGGTCTCGCTCTGGCTCAGGTTGGTCTTGAACCTGTGAGCTCAGGCAGTAGACCCACCTCAGCCTCCCAGAGTACAAGGATTACAGGTGTGAGTCCACCCCTCCCAGCCTTTATTTTCTTAAATATTAAACATGAAGATAGTGAAGTTCCACAGTTCTGTGTGAAAATGAGGGCATTACTGTATTGTATCAATGTTCTTTGGTAGGTCTAGAGTGAGAAATTACCTAGCATAATATGAGGAATGGAAGAGACATTAGAAGTTACTTTCCTTTTCTGTAGGTGCGGCCATGATTAATTTTGAAACTCTTCTGTCTTCAGTAGAAAGTTTTGGGTACGGAACAGGTGGCTAGGGATGCCATGCTCATACTACAGGGGTTAGCCTGGGGTCAAGAATAAGTCTATGATGGTTGCTCTCTCTTCTTCCTTGTGAGAGGGACCTGCTTCCACCTTTCTCTGGAAGTGCTCTAAGCTTTCTCTTTGCTCTTAAATTGAATTTCTCTTTGTTATATTAAAAAAAAAAAAGTCCATGAGAGTGAGCCAGAGTGTACGATATGGCCACTTGGCCAGTACAGGTTTTGGAACAATTGGTTTACATGTATTCACACCATAGCACCCTATTTCTTCGCCCTCTCCTTGTGCCTATTCCTCTGATCCTTGTCTAGCAGATTGTACAATTCAGAAAGGTGGCTTTGGATCAGTTCTAAGAGTATAGGAAGAATAGTAATTGGATAACCAGAATAACAGACCGCAGAGAGGGCCTTTGGGAGCTGGGACCAAGCAAGGAGGCACTCTAAAAAATGTAAATAAAACTCTTGCAGCGAGGAAGGGCGAGCTAATTGTAAAGTTACACATATGAAGTCTGTTGAGAACAAACATAAAAGAGTAATTCCTGGCTCCTTAAATGATAGATTTTTTACAATGAGACCTCAAAACACTGATAATTCTGATTAAACCTCTATGTTTTAGTAGCAGGACATCCCATGGAGATGAGTTTTAGAATTTATTTTGCTATCAACTAGAATCTGTTTTTTGGACTTGGAATAATGATCATCTGTTAGTTTACCTCTGCCTGGTTGTGCAGGAGGTTTGTATAGGCCAGTTAGTTAGCAGGGTAGAAATGTAAGTTCCCTTGCTCTGATCAGAGGATTCTGTAGTAACCTGTTTGTGGAGCTGCAGGAATCTTCTCAGAGAAGACTTCAGTAGTTATTTTTCTTATGACCAGCAGTGGGTCTACATACTCTGGCTAGAATAGGCTTTACAATTAAAAAGTGCCAAGTGGTTACTTAATTTTGTGGTGTTTCTTGGGTTTAAAGAAGAATTGATTAAAGGCTAAGTAATTATTTTTTGTCTATGGAAAAAAAATCTTTTTAAATTCAATGCAAGTAGTTTTGGGGCAAGTGCCTGTGATTTGAACTAGAATCTGTTTCTTTTTTCTAGTGAATAATAAATAATGAAAGTAATAAACAGGCTGACTTGCCTGGTTTGTAAAGAGATCATGGAATGGAACAGTGTGGAAGGGTCTGATGTAATTAAGTCTTGTTGCCAGTTATTTGCCTCCCAAGAATCCTTAATTTAAGCAAAGGTAGTTCATCTCTGGAATATACTCTGAAAACAAAAAAAACGTATTTTGATATGCATCAATTTCTAGGATTCTTTGCAGATATTTTAAGCATAGCCTATTTATTCTTTAAATTTTGAGTGCCCTGTATGTATTAGTAACATTACAGGAAGTGTTCCAACTGTGAAAAAAGATTATGGAAGAATGATCACTAGTTTTTATTGGCTTTGAACAAAGTAGACAGGACCAATCTGCACAGTTGCAGTGCTAAATGGGTGCTGTGCTAAGCACTCAGCCCTCATAGCTCTGTGTAATGCATGCTCAGAAATAGTGACCTGCACAGGCTATAGAACTAAGAAGTGGTTGTCCCTAGAGGGCTTTATCTAGGTTTTATAAGAATTGAGATGATATTTTGCTTAAATCTTTGGGAGGGGAGAGTCTTTTCTGTGTAAATTACTATATTAAAACTAAGGTCATGAAATCATAATTTACTAAGTAGATTAACTTGTACCAGATTAGAAAATTAGAATTTAGTAGCTAGGACGACTCCCCCAACCCCATGTGGAGCTAAACTAGGAGCTAAACTAGGACTAGTGGAATCTCCATTCTCCTAAGTGTTACCTGTGGGGAGCTGTTGGGAACAGAAGAATTTGGATCCCCTTCTGTTTTTTTTCTTTTTCTTTTCTTTTTTAAACAATAGGGATTTATTTTCTCAACAGTTCTGGAGTTTAGAAATCTAAGATTAGAGAGCAAGGTGACTTGAGGATTAGTTTCTTCTGAGGCAGGAGGCTGTCTTCACATTGTGTGATCCTCACAGGGTCATCCCTTGGTCTGTTCCCTTAACTACTTTTATAGTTGTAAAGTTCCTGGGAAGTTCGAAGCCGTAGGAAAAAAAAAACCCTGATTTTCTTCTTCTTCATCTCACTTCCCACCTACCCACTCTCAATAAAAATAATCACTTTTGTGAAAGAAGGAGAAAGGCATCATGAATTCAGCAAGTTCAGACAAGTGTTGCAAGCTGAAGTGTAGGAATCCATGTTTACCAGGACCTTGTTATGTTTGAGAAGAAATGTGCAAGGGCAGTGACTGGAGTTTCAATTTCAGTTCTCTTTGGTTGCTGTGGGACCCTGTGGGGCTGATAGAAGGACTAATCTCACTAGATGCACTGGAAAGCCTTTGCTATTCTGCGTCTCTTGTAACATGGCATTTCTCCAAGTGAGTGAAGGGGTATTTTCTTTCTGAGCTAGGGTTTTTTTGAGCTTTTTGGAAGAGAGTGAAATATAAGAAACAGTCAAGGACATGGTATATTTATGGTCTGGAGTAGAAGGTACCCACAGAGGCCTGGTTGTTCTGATACAAAGAATCTCACACTTGGGTGTGACAGAGGAGAACCCCCCGCCCCAAAACAATTCTCAGTTCCTTAAATTTGAGCAATGTGTTTGACGATCCACTTACAATAGTAAATAAATATATGGATTGAATTATGAAATTTTTGCTTTGTTGTTATTGAAACTCGCATTGTCCCTTTCCCTGCTGGGAATCCAGGTGGATTTTGAGGAAAAGTTCTGAGAAGAGTTCCTGGTTGTGTCACCTGGTTTGGCAATCTGCTGAAGAACACTTGAGATATATTCCATGTACTCGTGTACCCCCTGGGTTTATGAGGGTCTAATCCTATGACAGTATTAAATAAATGTTCTCTTTTTGCCTTTAGGTTTTATGATCTGAAAAGCATATTAGTCCTTTGGTGAAGTTCTCTGAAGTTGAGTGGTCTTTGCTGGTGGAATGAATTCCATGGCATTGGAGAATTTCAGACTGTTAGGACATAGGTTATACAGAGGACCAACACCACATTGGAAATAGGTAAACTTTGTACTATATACAGATTTATTTATTTTTAAAAAGTGAAGATTAAAGGTTTCTCCAAATTTAGAAATACAAAACTAGAAAATGGCTTTTAAATTTCATTTTTTTCTTTACTCCTCACCCCACGTCTTATGCTGTCAATAGCTTTTGTCTGAGTTTCCCTTCTATCTGGAAATGTGGCTACTTTACACAGCCAGCAAGGTTCTTCAGCAGGGCACAGGCGCCTGTGCTCGCGCTCACCCCTAGGCCTCTGACCACACCATGGACATTGGGTAATGCTGGTTTCTGTGGATTGCAGATGAGCAACAACTTCTACACGCTCTCCATTATGGGCAGTCAAGGTTTTTTTTTTCGGGGGGGGAGGGAAGGAGAATGGTCTTAATCTAGTGGTATTTTCATACATATTTTGTATTTTAAAAATATATAGCTTAATTCTAATACATTTGTAACACAAATATACCACTAGTTTGTGTAGGTAAGGCAAAGAACCAAATAAACCAATTCTAACTTTATTCCAATTTGAATTTTTTGAAGCTTTTATTCTTTTGGTCTTGAGATACAGTCCAGGTTGTCCTGTTCTAAAGTTGTAAGGAACTTGCCATTTTGAGTGAAAATAGCAGCCTTAAAAAAACTCACTGACTCACTGTTTGCCCATCCCTGCTCATCTTTTCAAGATAAAGGCAGCTGGGACATAGGGCACAAAGCAATATACCTTGGAAGATAGTGGCTGTTTTAAAACTTGGTCAGTCTTTTCTGAAAATACCCAAAAATAGGCCAGGTGCAGTGGTCACACCAGTAATCCCAACACTCTGGGATGCCGAGGCGGAAGGATCGCTGGAGCTCAAGAGTTTGAGACCAGTCTGAGCAAGAGCCAGATCCTGTCTCTACTAAATATAGAAAACTAGCCATGTGTTGTGGAAGTCTCAGCTACTCGGAAGGCTAAGGAAGAGGATCACTTGAGCCTAGGACTTCGAAGTTGCTGTGAGGTAGGCTGACTCTAGGCCTGGGCCACAGAGTGTGACTCTATCTCAAAGACCAAAAAGAAACAAAAAGCACTCAAAATACAAAATAATATCCAAGAGGAGAGATGCAAGGATGCTTTAATAGCATTACAGAATTGAATGTATTATTTGTAAAGACGCTTTTTTTTTTTTTTTTTTAGATAGTCTCACCATGTCACCCTCAATAGAGGGCTGTGGTGTCATAGCTCACAGCAACCTCAAACTCCTGGGCTTAAGCAATTCTCTTGCCTCAGCTTCCCAGTAGCTAGGACTATAGGTGCCTGCCACAACGCCTGGCTGTTTTTTGTTGCAGTTGTCATTGTTTAGCTGGCCTTGGCCAGGTTGGAACCCACCAGCCTCGGTGTACATGGCTGGCGCCATAAACACCGAGCTACAGGCACCTAGCCTATTTGTAAACACTCTTAAGTAATGTGCTCTGTCTCTCCTGTTAGCTTGTGTGAATGTGTTACGGTCTGTTTTTTCCCCATTTCTGGCTCACCAGTACCCTTCTGAATGGCCCTGTGAATGACAGATGTCCATGGGCCAAATTTCAATTAGAAAATCATGATTACAGTGACATAACTTTTATTATTCCCTTAATAAAGCAACTATAAGGAGTCACACCAAAGGACATTAGCGGAAAGTAGGAACAGGAATTTGAACCTAACTTGTGTAAGTTTACTTTGAAGGGACTGATAAAGTTTTTTGTTTTTGTTTTTCATTTTATTAATGAAATAGCTTAAGGAAGTGTTGATTCTAATCTTAAACTTCAGAAAATAGCTCACAATTAGCTGTTTATAAAGATAGTTCCCATTTGTTGAGTGCTTGTATCATTTTGCTAAGCACTTTATATGCACAGGGTCAGGCATGATTGTTATCGTATCATCAGACTTACAACTGAGGTGTAGGTCTTTCTCTCTCTCTCTCTCTGTCTCTCTTTTTTCCTTGTAGAGACAGAGTCTCATTCTATCGCCCTCGGTAGAGTGCTGTGGCTTCACAGCTCACAGCAACCTCTAGTTCCTGGGCTTAGGCGATTCTCTTGCCTCAGCCTCCTGAGTAGCTGGGACTACAGGTACCCACCACAATCCCTGGCTATTTTTGTTTTGCAGTTTGGCCGAGGCCAGGTTTGAACCTGCCACCTTTGGGATATGGGGCCGGCGCCCTACTCAATGAGCCACAGGCGCTGACCTCTCTCTCTTTTTTTTAAATCTCCCCATAAGGTTCTAATATGTAGCTAATTTAAGGACAGTCTCAGATTTCTGGCTTGGGCCTCTGGATGAGAGGTTGTACTGTTTGAAAAGAAAACATGGAAAGTAGCACAGTTGTAACATCTGGTTGCTTGTGGGTGTTGGAAATAGGATCTGGAGTGCAGTGGCAGTGGTCCACACTAAAGATAAGGGTGTAGGGAATTACTGACAGCCAAATAGTACTCAGAGTTACTAGTTACTCAGATTAGATGAGATTGTCCTAGGAGAGCTTATATGGTGAAGGGAAGAGCCAGAATCCTGGGAAACCTTGAAATGCTTGAGCGGTAGGAGAAGGAAGCAATACAACAAGAGAAAATTAAAAATTTAAACATTTAGCTGGGCGTTGTGGTGGGTGCCTATAGTTCCAGCTACTTGGGAGGCTGAGGCAAGAGAATCGCCTAAGCCCAAGAGTTTGGGGTTGCTGTGAGCTGTGATGCCATAGCACTCTATTGGGGGCAACATAGTGAGATTTTGTCTCAAAAAAAGGAAAAAATAAGAGCAGCATCAAGGGAGTGAGTGGCATTTCAGAAGCCAACGGACAGGAAGGGGTCAGGGTTCAGATATACCTAGTATATGGTACTCAGTACATGTTTTCTGCAAGTGGATTTTAGTGAGTTTAAAGGAGTCATAGATTTCCATTGGATTAGCAGGACTAATCCAATGGGTTTGGAAAAAATCGTTTGATTGGAGAAGTCTTTCTCCTACCTTTTATTCTAGGCACCTTGTTATCCTTTGGAAGTTCCTTACTTGCTAACTATTGGAGTGCTTGTAGGTCTTTGCTCTACAACCTAGAGGTCATTGGTTCTCCAAGAATGGTTCCCCACACCAGCAACACCAGCTTCACCTGGCGATTTGTTAGAAATGAAAATTATCAGGCTCACTTAGACCTACAGAATCAAACTCTTGAGATGGGACCTTGTCATCTATGTTTTGATGCTTTCTAAAAGTTGAAACCTGATACACGGTGCTTCTGCACCATGCACTCCTTACATGGTCTGTTAGTGTGGGTTGAGTTATATCATGCGTTGTGCCCAGACTTTCACATTTACCTCTGTGGTCCAGTTCTTCTGAGGACCAGGTCCATATATCCAGCTGCCTGTTACTAATCTCGATTGTGATGTGCACCCTTTCCTAGGCTTGGTAAGGCATTACATCCACCTAGATTTTCAAGTTAGAAACCAAAGCAAGCTGAGGTCCACTCTGAGGCTCAAGTACTAGTAAGTTCTAAGCACATTGCAGTGTACTGGCAAAGACTGTACACACACATACATACAGGCAAAAATAGTGATAATTTTAATTACATAGTAAATAAACACTATCTAAGGTAAGAGATGGATTATTTTTTTCAGAAAGTCTAAATTCTCAGAATGTCCTGAGTGTGATTCTAGAGTTTAAAGGTGAAGTATAAGTATAGTTGACTCTTAAACAAGTGAGTTCAACTGCATAGGTCTGCTTTGCAGATTTATTTCAACCAAATGCTGATCGAAAATAACAGTATTCATGGGATGCAAAAGCCATGCATTCAGAGGGATAATTTCGTATCTTTGGGATCTGCAGGACCCACTTGCAGCGCTTGAGTGTGAGTGGATTCTGGATATGTAAATATCCAGTTCTCCACATATACTGAGCAACAGTTGTACTGTGAAACAAGTACTTTATCTGGTGCTCCACCTAAGAAACTTGTGTTTAAATATGTGATGTATTTGATTACTATATAGAATTGAATATACAAAACTGTATCTATTATAATCAATAGCCAATTTCCCGGAAAGAACGGGTGGTGGAATGTCATTTGTAAAATGGGAATAATAACCATCTAAACATTAAGAAGTTATTAGGATTAAGTGCACTGATCTATTGAAGGACTTACAGTAAGCAGCAGTGCCTGGCACATTGGTGGAGGTTCAGTAAATATAACCGGTGGTATTCCTGTCTCTTCTCCCTTATCACTTGACTCCAGCCATTCTTGAATTCTCCTATTTAGAAGTGGCTATCCAGATGGGCCACAAACGGTCATGCTTTAAAAGGCTTCATGCTTCCAGGTATTCACTTACCCCCTACTCTGATTTCCTTAGATTAGGTTGTGATTCTGTTTGTTTCCTTAATACTCTGTACTTTGCAGTGCTTTGTAAACGTAGTAACTACTTTTTTTTTTTTTTTTTTTGAGACAGAGCCTCAAGCTGTCCCCCTGGATAGAGTGCTGTGGCATCACAGCTCACAGCAACCTCCAATTCCTGGGCTCAAGCAAGTCTCCTGCCTCCGCCTCCCGAGTAGCTGGGACTACAGGCGCCCGCCACAAAGCCTGGCCATTTTTGGGTTGCAGCCATCATTGTTGTTTGGTGGGCCCAGGCTGGATTTGAATCCGCTAGCTCAGGTGTACGTGGCTGACGCCTTAGCCGGTTGAGCCACAGGCGCCGAGCTGTAACTACTATTTTTTAATAATAGCTTTTATTGAAATACAATTCAGGTCAGGTGTGGTGGCTCACACCTGTAATCCTAGCACTCTGGGAGGCCGAGGTGGCTGGATTCCTAAGCTCAGGAATTCCAGATCACCCTAAGCGAGAGTGAGGCTCCCATGTCTACTAAAAATAGAAAAACTAGCCTGGTGTTGTGATGCACACCTGTAGTCTCAGCTACTCAGGGGACTGAGGTAGGAAGATGGCTTTGAACCCAAGAGTTTGAGGTTGCTGTGAGCTGTGATGGCACAGCACTGAACTTAGTGCCACTCTGTCTCAAAAAAAACAAAAAAAGAAAAAGAAATGCAATTCAGCAGCACACAATTTACATGTTGGAAGCACACAGTTCCATGTACTGGCAGAGTGGTCATGTACAGAACGTGGGCTCAGGGAGAGCAGCACCACTTGCTGTCATAAAGACCAAAAAAGGGCTGTGCTCATTAGCAGTCACTCCTTCCCCACTGCCTCCAGCCCTAGGCAGCCACTGAATCTGCTTTCTGTCTCTGTAAGTTTTGTCTGTTCTAGACATTTCATATAAATGGAAACGTACAGTAAGTGGCTTTCTGTGTCTGGTTTCTCTCACTTGGTATAATGTTTTCAAAGTCCATTCGTGTTGTAGCACTGTTAGTACTTTTATGGGTATATACTATTCCATCATGTGTGTATACCAGAACTTGTTTATCCTTGCACCAGTGCATGGACATTGGGTTCTTTTCACTTTGGGGATATTATAAAATAATGCTGCTGTGAACATTTATGTATTAGCTTTTGTATGTGGACATATGTTGTCATTTCTCTTGAGGATATAGACCTAGAAGTGGGATTGCTGGGTCATATGGTAAATGTGGGTTTAACCTCCTGAGGAACTCCTGCACATTTATATTCCCAACAGCAGTACCTGATGGTTTCAGTTTCTTCACATCCTTGCCAATATCTGTCTTTTTGATTCTAACCATCCTAATAAGGCTGGCTGCAATAGCTCATGCCTGTAATTCTGGCACTCCTGGAGGCTATGGTTTGTGGATCACCTGAGTTCAGGAATTTGAGATCAGCCTGAGCAACAGTAAGACCCTGTCTGTAAAAAGAGCCAAGTGTTGTACTGGGTGCCTGTAGTCCCAGCTACTTGGGAGGCTGAGGCAAGAGGATTGCTTGAACCCAGGAGTTTGAGGTTACTGTGAGCTATGACGCCACAGTATTCTTACCCTCCCCTCCAAAAAATAACTGAATCTGTTGAGTATGACCCTCATTCCCTTCTGATAAAAATTTCATGCCACTTAGGCAATCTGATACCACTTCCAGTGGGTGTGAAAAGACAATTTTCTGATTATCCTGCTAGTAAAGAAGATTTTGTGGGTTTTTTTTTTCTACCATGGATTATGTTACCACCTCCTCAATACTACTTTGGGGTTTGGGTGGCATTTGAAATGAAGATTTTGTTGTATATATGTGTTGATTTATTTTCATTTTTGAGACAGTCTCACTCTGTTGCCCTGGGTAGAGTGCCATTTTTGTTGCATCATCATAACTCACAGCAACCTCAAACTTTTGGGCTGAAATGATCCTCCTGCCTCAGGTGCCCACCATCACGCACAGCTAGTTTTTCTGTTTTTAGTAAAGATGGGTTCTTAACTCTGTCTCAGACTGGTTTCAAATCCTGACCTCAAGGGATCCTTGTCCTCCCTCGGCCTCCTAGAGTGCTAGGATTACAGGCATGAGCCAGCGCACCCAGCCTCATATGTTGCTTTTGAGACATGGTGTCAGGGTTAGACAGGCTGGCATGCCGTGGACAGCATGATCATAACTAACTGCAGCTTCAAAGTCAATAGTCTTGCCTTAGCCTCCTACAAGGGGGACTATAGGTTTTTACCACCTTGCTCTGATAATTTTGAAAAAAATTTTTTTGTAGAGATGGTGTCTTTGTGTTTTTCAGGCTGGCCTCAAACTTCTGACCTCAAGTGATCCTCTTGCTTCAGCCTCCCAAAGTGTGAGGATTACAGATGTGAGCCACCATGCCTGGTAACATTTTTTGTTGTTTGTTTTTGAGACTCTTTTGCCTAGGCTAGAGTGCCTCAGTGTCAGCCCAGCTCACAACAACCTCAAACTCTTGGGCCCAAGTGATCCTTCTGCTTCACCCTCCCTAGTAGGTGGGAATTCAGATGCTTGCCACAACACCCAACTAATTTTTCTCTTTTTAGTAGAGATGAGAGATCTCACTCTTGCTCAAGCTGGTCTTGAACTCCTGACCTCAAGCAATCCTCTGGCCTTGGTCTCCCAGAGAGCTGGGGTTACAGGCATGAGCCCCATGCCTGAAATGCCTGGTAAGTTTAACACATACTGACTTTGACTGCCATGACTTTCTTTGAAGAATGTAGACTTTCCCACCATAAACCTGACAAATACTGATAAAGCATGGATAAAGGACCTGACCAAGAATCAGTTTTTTGTTTCTGTTAGTGGATTGATGTTATGAGGTAATTTAAATATAAGAAACATCATAGCTAGTATGTTAATGAAATGTAGGCAGGTACATTGCGAGACTTACTTCAGGCATAGAATAATGTGAAATTCCTGGGACTGAGCTAACTGCTGTAGGGGTAAACAGCCTCATTTACCACAAAAGTACTTGTAAATGTGGGTTTAAGAATGTCTCAATGAGGCCTTTTGATTTAAAAAAAAAAAAAAAAGTGTGTGTTTATATGTGAATTACTTAAAATTTGGAGTTTTATGCCAGAAAATAAACAATCTGATAATCTTGTAAGGGTACAAGAAGGAAAGCATTAGGATTTATTGCTTAGTTACAGTGACATGTATGTTGCTAAAGTGATGAAATTATTTAATGTGAGTTAGCATATATCTCTAATAAAACTGGCTCTAAGTCTATTTTTGCTTATGATTTTAACTTTTACTACGGCAACCCAAGTTCTGTCATTAAAAACTGTAAAAAACAAACAAAAAACTGCTATGTATTGAGTGCTATACTTACATGTTGGGAACAGCAGATTATGTTCAGTACTTGAAATACCAGCCGTCTAACTCATTATTAACACCATTACTATTGTTCTTATCCTTGAAAACATCTGTAGGAGGGCCAGGCGCTGTGGCTCTGGCCTTTAATCCTAGCATTCTGGGAGGCCCAGGTGGGTGGATTGCCTGAGCGCAGGACTTTCAGAGCAGTCTGAGCCAGAGCAAAACCCTGTCTCTAAAAAATATCTGGGCGTCGTGGCTGGCACCTGTAATCCTAGCTACTTGGGAGACTGAGGCAAGAGGATCACTTGTGCCCAAGAGTTTGAGGTTGCTGTGAGCTGTGATGCCATGGCACTCTACCAAGGGCAACAAAATGAGACTCTGTCTAAAAAAAAAAAACAAAAACAGAAAATATCTATAAGAAAATATGAATTGAAGTGCTAAGTATACCTAATTCTAAATATCACTTTTGGGGAGTAGAATTTTAATGAAATCCTCTGTATTTCATTTCCTCCATCCCCACCTACCACTTTTAATGTGAACTTTAATAATTTTAAATATTTTCGTGTTTTTTTTTTTTTGATTCAGTGCCAAACAAAAATAACTATACTCCACATTGTAGCTCCCACAAATATCAAGAAAATAGCAGAGGTCCTACACTTGAAAATGGAGAGGTGACTTGAGGATTTGAAATGAATGATTTATTTATTGAAAAATGATTTATTGCCTGGCACAGTGGCTCACACCTGTAATCCTAGCACTCTGGGAGGCCAAGGTGGATGGATTGCCTGAGCTCACTGTTTTTGAGACCAGCCTGAGCAAGAACAAGACCTCATCTCTAAAAATAGCCAGGTGTTGTAGCAAGCGCCAGTACTAGTCCTAACTACTCGGGAGGCTGAGGCAAGAGAATCGCTTGAGCCCAAGAGTCTTGAGGTTGCTGTAAACTATAATGTCATAGCACTCTGCCAAGGGTGACAAAGTAAAACTCTGTCTCAAAAAAAAAAAAAAAATTCATTTAATGAAAAAATAAATTATTTATTCTGTGTTCAGCTGAATTAAGCTGTTTTTTCTTTTGGCTTTTTAAAGTTTCACATATGTAAAAATAGATTGAAGTTTTTGAACTATATTGTCTTACTTTATTTTTAAAATAAGTGCTTCCCTCTAAATCTGAGATTTTCTTTTCTTTTTTTTTTTTCTGAGACAAAGTTTCATTATGTCGCCTTGGGTAGAGTACCATGGTGTCACATCTCACAGCAACCTCAAACTCTTGGGTGTAAGTGATTCTCTTACCTCAGCCTCCCAACTAGCTGGAACTACAGGCATCCGCCACAATGCCTGGCTGTTTTGGGTTGGAGTTGTCGTTGTTGTTGAGCTGGCCTGGTCCGGGTTTGAACCTGCCAGCCTCAATGTATGTGGCTGGCACCGCAACCACTGTACTATGGATGCCAAGCCTAAATCTGTGATTTTTAACCGGTGGGCTGCAGCAACTGCTGTGTTCTGAAAGGATCTTAGGTGTGCTGTGAACATTTTTAAAGATCATTAATTAAATTATTTCCAAGAGTTCAAAATAGTACGTATATATATTTTTCTTTTTCACTCTTTTTTTTGATCAACACAATTTAAGTATGCCACAGAAGTTTAACTACAGGTTCAAGTGTGCTGTGAGATAAAAAAAAAAAAGGTTGAAAGGCACTGCTGTAAATATTTAAGTTAGGTTTACAACATTATCTGTGTTTCCATAATATGTGACCCTATTTCCCTCCACAAAGGATTGCATAGTCTATTTTTTAGAATGAAGGAGAGAAAAAAGCTATCAGGCAAAAATTTGCTTTGGGCAGTATTTTTGGAATGCCATTTTGGGATGTAAGATAAACGCCTGTTTTGCCTTTGCATTGCTTTTGGCAAGTGCTAAACTTCTTGCCTTATTCTGAGACCTCAACTGCTGGGAAATGTAAAAATACGTCACTATTCTTATGTAATAAGTGATTTCTGCCTAAAGTCGCCATAAATAAATAGTCCACTGTATTATAATATTTCTAGATTTGGAGCTCTGTGAGACCAGTCATTTAAAAAAAAAAATTAAAGATTTATTAAAAATGTGATTTTTACCTACTTTGTTCTTGTGTTTTTGGTAGAAATTATCATGTATTCCTGTTCTAGTAAGTTAGGGCAGGGGGACCTGCCCAAGAAGCACTTTTTAATTGTTTGGATATCTTTTATAATAAAAAGTAGTCTGAGAAAACACTCCCCTTTTAACTCCCCTTTCAGTTATTTTGAGCAATAGATTGCTGTTGTACTAGCAACTGACTAACTTAAAATATAAATTCCAATTTAGTGCATTAAAATTGCTGAAAAAGATTGTTTCAAAAATGAGTCTTAAAAGTCAGTAGTAAAATTGTTTCATTATAAAACTTTTTATTGAATTGGCTCAATAGTGGGATTTTCTCCAAGATCTGAATTTTATACCCCAGTTCCCTCCACCATGCTAAATACTATCTATGCATAAGACCGGTTGACTTAATTGTAAAGTCATAATTTATCGTTGTTGGAGCTGTTTTTTCCTTTTCTGAATTTTGAAGTTGAGTCAAGAAAGCATTAATTAAAGTAGTTAATTTACACTGAACATACTGAACAAAATATTGACCGGCCACAATGACTGAAAACGTGTACCACATTTTAAGTCCGTGTGGTTTAGTAGAAGACCAGCTTACTATTTTTCAAATTAACTTTATATCCAGCTGAAAGACCTACTTAAATATGTGTTGCATGTAAGCAATGCATAGTCTTCCTCTTTTTGCAATTATTTAGAGAACAATTTGAGTTTATACTCTACCTGAAAGTAAGCCATGAAATTACGTGAACACTTAACTTTCAAAAAAAATTGCTTAGGGTCAGTCACAGTGGCTCGGGCCTATAACCTCAGCACTCTGGGAGGCTGAGGCAAGTGGATTGCTTGAGCTCAGGAGTTTGAGATGAGCCTGACCAAAAGTGAGACCCCCTCTCTACTAAAAATAGCAAAAATAGCCGGGCGTTGTAGTGGGTAGGTGCCTGTAGTCCCAGATAGTTGAGGCTGAGGCAAGAGGGTGGCTTGAACCCAAGAGTTTGAGGTTGCTCTGAGCAACCTCATAAGGCTATGGCAGTCTAGCCTGGGCCATGGTGTGACACTGTCTCAAAAAACACAAACAACAATTAGTGGTTTTTGAGAAGGAAAGGGACATTTATTACTTTGCTGGTAAAGGAGGAAAAACACAAGACTGTCAGTCTCAAAATACTACTTTTTATGAACATAAGCAAGAACAGAGTTTTTATTTATTATTTTTAAAGACTAGTCAAGTGAAGCACTGGGAGTGGGGAAGGAACAAAGGAATCTTTAACAGTTTGAGGTATTAGTAAACACCACTGCTCTGGGACCAGGGACACAGAGCTTTTAAAGTAGAAGACCTGATGTCATCCAGTTACAGTTAATGTCCCACCTCCATTGAAGAGACTGTGACTTCTGCCCACCTGAGAGGCCTACCCACCTTTCTGTAGGGCAGAGAACAAAAGACATTTTCCACTGGAGGCAGAGATACAGGTCAGAGTTTCCAAAAAGAATTTGAAAGAGACAGGAAACATTTTTGCCATTTTTATCGGGCCATTTCCCCTGTTCCATTTCCAACCTTCATGTTTAAAAATAGTCTGTTCTTATGTGTTAGAAAATGGAAGTTTTTTTCGAGTAATGCTTTTCATGTTGTAAAGAATTTTATTGTGTAAAGGAGGAAGGGAATGCAGCATCTGTATTAGGATCATTTTTTCCTCTATCCTATTAGCTGATTCCAAGATTGTTTAATACGGTATCCACCCTTTTCATTTGGCTGCACCTTTGCTCTCCTGAAAGTAAGACCAGTTGTTCTGAACTGCTGGGAATGTGTGCTTTGGCACAGCATGAAGGTACCCTTAATCTCATGGCCATTGTCTTTAAAACAGCTTGCTGTTATGGCTACAAAGAATGGGTGTGACTGAAGGGCGAGAGATAATGGTTCTTTTTCCACCCCTGTTTTGGAGGTCTGCTTTGTTCTGTTTACTAACCCTTTGTGTTCCCGGACTTGTGTGCTGTATTCTCTGTATATTGTTCCTTGTTCCTAGTTGACTAAAATGTCTTTGAGTGGTTTTCACTATTAACTTCCTTAGGCGCACTGCCCAAGCCCTGAGTCCTTTTCACAAAGGCAAGCAAAACAAGTGGTGTGGGGAGAGCTCAGGTGGCCTTGTCACTGTGCATACCCTTTTTATGTCTAAATATTTAAGCCCTTAAGTTATTCTGTATAACTCTTGTCCTCTGAATAATTATTTACTTTTGTTTGGTTTAGAAATTTGCAAGTTTGGTTTTAATCCCTTTTGTCTTTCACCGCACATCTTTGCTGTATAATTTCTATTTTAAAAAGGAGTTTCTGGGCTCGGTGCCTGTGGCTTAAGCGGCTAGGGCACCAGCCACGTACACCTGAGCTGGAGGGTTCGAATCCAGCCTGGGCCCGCCAAACATCAATGACGGCTGCAACCCAAAAATGGCCGGGCGTTGTGGCGGGCGCCTGTAGTCCCAGCTACTTGGGAGGCAGAGGCAGGAGACTTACTTGAGCCCAGGAATTGGAGGTTGCTGTGAGCTGTGATGCCCCGGCACTCTACCCAAGGTGACAACTTGAGGCTCTGTTTAAAAAAAAAAAAAAAAAAAGAGTTTCTGGCTTGGCACCTTTGGCTTAAGTGGCTAAGGTGCCAGCCATATATACCTGAACTGGTGGGTTCGAATCCAGCCTGGGCCCGCCAAACAACAATGACGGCTGCAACCAAAAAATAGCCGGGCGTTGTGACGGGCGCCTGTAGTCCCAGCTGCTTGGGAGGCAGAGGCAGGAGAATAGCTTGAGCCCAGGAATTGGAGGTTGCCGTGAGCTGTGGTGTCACTGCACTCTATCCAGGGTGACAGCTTGAGGCCCTGTCTCAAAAAAAAAAAAACAAAAAAAGAAAGTTTAAAGCAAAGACCCCATTAACCCTTATTTTAAATAAAAATCAGCATTACTCAGTGATCTATTACAATATTTCCGATTTAAAAGTTAATCTCCTGGCTGGGTATGGTGGCTCACACCTGTTATCCTAACACTCTGGGAGGCCAAGGTCCATGGATCACTTGAACTCCCAAATTGAGTTGGAGACCAGCCTGAGCAAGAGTGAAACCCCATCTCTACAAAAAATGAAAATCAGGCAAGAAGATTGCTTGAGCTCAAGAGGTTGTGGTTGTTGTGTCTACCAAGGGTGACAAAGTGAGACTCTATCTCAAAAAT
>CAUYON010074693.1:0-13002 GCA_963573935.1 Arctocebus calabarensis | reverse complement strand
TTGTAGAGACAGAGTCTCACTTTATCGCCCTGGGTAGAGTGCCGTGGCGTCACACTGCTCACAGCAACCTCCAGCTCTTGGGCTTAAGCGATTATCTTGCCTCAGCCTCCCTAGTAGCTGGGACTACAGGCGCCCGCCACAGCGCCCGGCTATTTTTTGTTTTTGCAGTTCGGCCGAGGCCGGGCTTGAACCCGCCACCTTCGGTATATGGGGCCGGCGCCCTGCTTGCTGAGCCACAGGAACCGCCCAGCGCTAGGATTACTTTTTCCTTTTATCTTTAGGAAAAGAAAGGCATATTTTATTTATTTATTTATTTATTTATTTTTTAGAGACAGTCTCACTTGCCCTCAGTAGAGTGCAGTGGCATCACAGCTCACAGCAATCTCCAGCTCTTGGGCTTAGGGGATTCTCTTGCCTCAGCCTCCCAAGTAAGCTGGGACTACAGATTGCCTGCCACAACGCCTGGCTATTTTTTTTATTGCAGTTTGGCCAGGGCTAAGTTTGAACCCTCCGTCCTCGGTATATGGGGCCAGTGCCCTACTCGCTGAGCCACCAGTGAGGTGTATTTTGTATGATGGAAGGTGTATTTTATATGATGGAAGAAATACTATCTGGGGAGAGGTCACACAACCAAGTGTTTATGAAACTTACATTGGAACCTGCGTTTTCTGACCTTTAATTCAAGGCTTAGGTCCTTTGTGTTTTGTTTATGCAGTATAATTTGAGGGTGGTTAAAGTAAAAAGATCAATCTAGGAGGGACATATAGTTAGTTATCTGGTGGATCCTGACTACTAGAATTATCATATTGCTAGGGAGACTATGATGTGTTTTTCCTCCAAGATCTATAGGACTCAAGATCATATTTGCCTGATAATTGCTCTGATTTCTGCAGAGTCCTAAATCAAACACAAAATTGAAATAACCATTGGGGATCTTTTCCTCAGAAATTTCTGTGGCTCTCCTAGATGGCACATCTCTCCTAGATGGGATCTTATGAGGACATTCGAGGATGAGGCAGCTGTCATCTATGGAAGGAAGGGAATTTTTTGCCAGCTCTTGAATTGTCTCTTTTATCCTTCAGCCAACAGTGAAGTATGAGCGACAGCCAGAGTACCTGGATGCTACTGGTGGAACCCTGCACCCTTATCAAATGGAAGGCTTGAATTGGTTGCGCTTCTCCTGGGCTCAGGGCACTGACACCATTTTGGCTGATGAGATGGGTCTTGGGAAGACTGTACAGACAGCAGTCTTCCTCTATTCCCTTTACAAAGAGGTAAGAAAAGCTGAGGATGTTAGTTTTTTGAGTGGGTATTTTATATTTGCAGTCTTTTTTTATACTCTGAGGAGAGAGAAGAGGGAAGAAACAATTGTTCTCTGACTTTGAAGAACACTGTTAAGTGATAGTAAGATAGACATATATACACAATGAAAGATTGGCGGGCTTAGAGCCATGGGTAGAATTCATGGTGGGGGCATAGGGCCTCACTCAGTCCTGGGTAAACAGTTAAGCATTGAGGTAAACAGAGTTATGGGTGGAATTAGTATGGAAAGACTTAATGGAACAGGTAGGATTTTAAGTTCTTTGTGAGGACAGATCTTGGGTTTAGGGAAATAAGTGGTCAAGGCATTTGCATAGAGGAAGAAAAGAGGGTGGGAACAGCAGTGCAGATGCCAGTCTTAGGCCTCAAGCTTGACGGGCAGCGGGAGGAGGTGGATATTGGGGTTGCAGTGTGCTGCGATCCTCAGTTCTGACTCTGCTTCTTATCTGCAAAGGGTCATTCCAAAGGCCCCTTTCTAGTGAGTGCCCCCCTTTCCACCATCATCAACTGGGAGCGGGAGTTCGAAATGTGGGCTCCAGATATGTATGTTGTGACCTACGTGGGTGATAAGGACAGTCGTGCCATCATCCGGGAGAATGAATTCTCCTTTGAAGATAATGCTATTCGTGGTGGCAAGAAGGCTTCCCGCATGAAGGTATCTCAGAGGAAGAAGGCCACTATAGAGAGGGGTTTTGACTTTGGGCTTAGTTTGTCTCCTTGTGACCTGGTTCCTGGGTATGGCAAAAGGGTAACCCTGGGAGGAGGAAAAACCCCTTCAGACCCTTGGTTGTGCTTATTTACATCAGAGGAGTTGACCAGTAGTGACTAGGTTGTCTTCATGTGCAGAAAGAGGCATCTGTGAAATTCCATGTACTGCTGACATCCTATGAATTGATCACCATTGACATGGCCATCTTGGGTTCTATTGATTGGGCCTGCCTCATCGTGGATGAAGCCCATAGGCTGAAGAACAATCAGTCTAAGGTGGGTCAGAGAGAGAGCTTATAGTGTCCAGTTTTAGTTTTCTATTACTACCCACTCATTAAAGTGAGGCGAAGAGAAATGGGAAAAGTGGTCTTGCCTTCCTTTTTCATATATGATAGCCCATAGTGGCCAGGTGTTTTAAAAGGATGATGATGCCTGAAGGAAGTTTAACTACTGAGCAGTGAAATAGCTTGAAATTTTGCAGAGATATACTAAAGCCCTCTTTTCATTGAATTTTTACCTCTGTCCATCTGCTTCACCAGTTCTTCCGGGTCTTGAATGGTTACTCACTCCAGCACAAACTATTGCTGACAGGGACTCCATTGCAAAACAATCTTGAAGAGTTGTTTCATCTGCTTAACTTTCTCACCCCCGAGAGGTTCCAGTAAGTGTGTGTTTATTCATAATTGACCATAATTCTGTTTCTTATTCTTTTGTTGTCCATTTCCTAAATTACTTTTCCTCTCTCCTTTCTCCCTCTCCAACAACTTTTTCCCTTTGCTTCCTAAAGCAATTTGGAAGGCTTTTTGGAAGAGTTTGCTGATATTGCCAAGGAAGACCAGATTAAAAAACTGCATGACATGTTGGGGCCTCACATGTTGCGGCGGCTCAAAGCAGATGTGTTCAAGAATATGCCATCCAAGACAGAACTAATTGTGCGTGTGGAGCTAAGCCCTATGCAGAAGTGAGTTGAAAGGGACAAAAGCACTAACACCATTTTGCAAATAGAGTTAGCCATGTGCCAGTCACACTGCAGCCTTTCTTACCCCTCCCCCATTCAGCTTCAAGGCATCTGGTGACAGGATCAAACAAGGCCTAAAGAAACCTGATGCCAAGGAGCTAGAGTACATAATTCTTACTTAGTTATACATTCTCTTATTTAAAATTGTGAGTAGTGGTGGTGGTGGTGGTGCTTATGCTTATTAGGTTTCCTTAGCTCCAAAGTGAGATATGTTGTTCTATCTTGTCTATGTAGGAAATACTATAAGTACATCCTCACTCGAAATTTTGAAGCACTCAATGCTCGAGGTGGTGGCAACCAGGTCTCTCTGCTAAATGTGGTGATGGATCTTAAGAAGTGCTGCAACCACCCATATCTTTTCCCTGTGGCTGCAATGGTATGTTGTGCCCACTCTTGTTTGCTTCTGGGTGGGAACTCCTTTGTGTGGGATTTCTTTCAGTATTTTTTTTGTTCTTTGCTTTTGTTCTTAGGAAGCCCCTAAGATGCCTAATGGGATGTATGATGGCAGTGCCCTAATCAGAGCATCTGGAAAATTGTTGTTGCTGCAGAAGATGCTCAAGAACCTTAAGGAGGGCGGGCATCGTGTGCTCATCTTCTCCCAGGTATCCTGTGGGCTGGGAGCTATGGGGGACAGTAGTAGATAACCCTCAATGACAAAGAGAAAGGCAGTCATCTGCCTACTCCATGATTAAACTGTGCTTTTACAGATGACCAAGATGCTGGACCTGCTAGAGGATTTCTTGGAGCATGAAGGTTATAAATATGAACGTATTGATGGTGGAATCACTGGGAACATGCGGCAAGAGGCCATTGACCGCTTCAATGGTAAGAGGGAAGGCGTATCCTACCACTCCAGGAGGCCAAGGCAGGTGGATTTCCCTGAGCTCACAGGTTCGAGATCAGCCTGAGCAAGAGTGAGACCTTGTCTCTAAAAATAGCCAGGCTTTGTGGCGGGCGGCTGTAGTCCCAGTTACTTGGGAGGCTGAGGCAAGAAAATCGCTTGAGTCCAAGAGTTTGAGTTTGCTATGAGCTGTGATACTATAGCACTCTACCAATTGTGACAAAGTAAGACTCTATATCCAAAAAAAAAGGAAGGAGTGGTTTGGTTCCAGGTATCCTTATTCAGTTGTATCTTTGGATTCATCACTTCACTTGTTTTTGTGCATCTCTGTTTTGTTCTTTTGGGGCTTTGTCAGTTGATATGGAAGAGTAAAGGTATTATTTGCTGGGCGTGGTGGCTAATACCTGTAATCCTAGCACTCTGGGAGGCCAAGGCAGGTGGATAGCCTGAGCTCACTGATTCGAGACCAGCCTGAGCAAGAGTGAGACCTTGCCTCTAAAAATGGTGAGACATTGTGATGGGTGCCTATAAGTCCCACTTACTTGGGAGACTGAGGCAAGAGAATTAATTGAGCCCAAGAATTTGAGGTTACCAGTGATCTATAACTCCACAGCACTCTGTGGAAGGCAACAAAGTGAGACTCTGTCTCACACACACACAAAAAAACACAGCTCAAGGGATCTTCCCTCCATAGCCTCCCAGAGTGCTAGGATTACAGGTGTGAGCCACTATGCCAAGCCAAGAAAGAGTAAAATTTTTGAATGTCTCAATTGGAAGAATGTTATTTGTCTCAAAAAGTTTCATTTTGTCGCTGTTGGTAGAGTGCATTGGTGTCATAGCTCACAGCAACCTCAAACTCTTGGGTGCAAAGCAACTCTCTTGCCTCAGCCTCCCTGGTAGTTGGGACTACGGGTGCCTCCAGCAATGTGCAGCTATTTTTTAGAGACAAGGTCTCGCTCTTGCTCAGGCTGGTATTGAACTCCTGAGCTCAGGCAATCCATCTGTCTTGGCCTCCAGAGTGCTAGGATTACGGGGGTGAGCCATTGCACCCAGCCCTGGGAGAATGTATTAGACAATTCCTAGATTTGTTTTCCTCTTTGGGGGTCTTCGTTCTTTCTGTTAGAAAGAAGAGAGTGTTTTATTTAATCCCTTCATTGTATATTAAAGCTGAGAAGAGGGATCAGGACTTATTTAAACTCAAATAATGAGTTAGTGGCAGACTTTTCTGCTTTAGTAGACACTACTTTTTTTTTTTTTTTTTTTGGAGACAATTTCACTTTGTAACCCTTGGTAGAGTGCCGTGGCATCACAGCTCACAGCAACCTCCAACTCCTGAGCTCAAGTGATTCTCCAGCCCCAGCCTTCCAAATAGCTGGGACTACAGGCGCCCACCACAACGCCCAGCTATTTTTTGGTTGCAGCCGTCATTGTTGTTTGGTGGGCTCAGGCTGGATTTGAACCTGCCAGCTCAGGTGTATGTGGCTGATGCCTTAGCTGCTTGAGCCATAGGCGCGGAGCTGACCTGAATACTTTTGATAAATACTAGCCACTTATTTTGTAGAATGTCTCTGAGTTTGGGTTTGTCTGGTGTTTTCCCTAGATTAGATTAGATGTTTTGGAAAGAATGCTTTGGAAGAGGAAGAGATGTGTCTTTTTCAGTGCATTGTGTTGAGAGATGAACATGATATTCATATGTCACATCCTAGATATTACTTGGTTAAGGTGGTGTCTGCCAAATTTTTCTACAGTAAATTTACTTTTTTTTTTTTTTTTTTTGAGACAGAGTCTCACTAGTTGCCCTGGTAGTGTGCTGTGACATCACAGCACACAGCAACCTCAAACTCTTAGGTTTAAGTGATTCTCTTGCCTCAGCCTCCCAAGTAGCTGGGACTACAGGCACCTGCCACAATGCCTGGCTATGTAAATTTACTTTTTCCAAGTGTTATTGATAAATATCTTTTTTTTTTTTGGCAGTTTTTGGCCGGGGGTGGGTTTGAACCTGCCACCTCTGGCATATGGGGCTGGCGTCTGATTGATAAAATACCTTTTTTTTTTGCAGTTCAGCCGGGTCGGGTTTGAACCTGCCACCCTCGGTATATAGGGCCGGTACCCTACTTGCTGAGCCGCAGATGCTGCCCATGATTGATAAATATCTTAAGGGAGATATTTGAGACTATGCTATATCCTGTTTCTCCTTAAACTTTCACATTGATTTCAGTATCAGTATTTGTCTAATGAGGTGGTATATTTCTTTTCTTTTCTTTTTTTTTTTTTTGTAGAGACAAAGTCTCACTTGGTAGAGTGCCGTGGTGTCACACAGCTCACAGCAACCTCCAACTCTTGGGCTTAGGCGATTCTCTTGCCTCAGCCTCCCGAGTAGCTGGGACTACAGGCACATGCCACAATGCCCAGCTGTATTTTTTTGTTTGTTTTGCAGTTCGGCCAAGGCTGGGTTTGAACCCACCACCTTCAGTATATGGGGCTGGCGCCCTACTTGCTGAGCCACAGGCACCGCCTCCCCCCCTTTTCTTTTTAGACAGAGTTTCATTATGTTGCCCTTGATAGAGTGCTGTGGCATCACAGCTCACAGCAACCTTTAACTTTTGGACTTAAGCAATCTCCTGCCTCAGCCTCCCAAGTAGGTAGGACTACAGGTGCCCGCCATAACGCCCAGCTATTTTTTGTCACAGTTGTCATTGTTTGGCAGACCCAGCCTGGGCTCAAACTTGCCACCTTCCGTGTATGTGGTTGGCGCCCTAGCCACTGAGCTATAGGCACCGAGCATCTTTTTTTTTTTTTTTGAGAACAGAGCCTCAAGCTGTCACCCTCGGTAGAGTGCTGTGGCATCACAGCACCTCCAATTCCTGGGCTCAAGCGAGTCTCCTGCCTCCGCCTCCCAAGTAGCTGGGACTACAGGTGCCCACCACAATGCCCGACCATTTTTTGCAGCCGTGATTATTGTTTGACGGGCCCAGGCTGGATTCGAACCTGCCAGCTCAGGTGTACGTGGCTGGTGCCTTAGCCCGTTGAGCCACAAGCGCCAAGCTTTTTTTTTTTTTTGAGATAAGGGTCTCACAATGTCACCTTCGGACATAGAGTGCCATGGCATCTCAGTTCAAAGCAAACTCTTGGGTTTAAGCAATTCTCTTGCCTCAGCCTCAGGCGTCCGCCACAACACCTGGCTATTTTTTTGTTTTTGTTATAGTTGTCATTGTTCAGCAGGCCTGGGCTGGGTTCAGATCCACCAGTTATGGTGTATGTGGCCAGCACCCTAACCACTGAGCTATGGGTGCCAAGCCAAAGGTTGTATATTTCTGATATTCATTTTACATTTAATAATTAGAATTCAGGAAACACTTCTAATGGTGTGTTTGGTTCTTTTATTAGCACCTGGTGCTCAGCAGTTCTGCTTCTTACTTTCCACTCGAGCTGGGGGCCTTGGAATCAATTTGGCCACTGCCGACACAGTTATTATCTATGACTCTGACTGGAACCCCCATAATGATATCCAGGTGAGTAGGGGCACCAGCCCTAGATATAGTACCTTAATAGAAATGTACAGTGTTCTTTATGAGAGCGCCACTGTTTGGAATTAGTTGTTTAAGTGATAAAACCACAGATACTTTTTATGTTGTTACCTTATTACAAGTCAGAGAGTTTGAGTTAGCTATGGTCCTATTTTGGATAATATGATAGGCAGTGATGTCTGGGGGTAAGGGTATAAAGGAAAGTTTTGTATGTAGGCAGGCTCTTGCCTTGTACTTGGTTTAACTTATTATGTGGAAGTCAAGGCAGAAGTGACTGCAAGAAAACTATTTTGGGTTCGGTGCACAGTGGTTATGGCACCAGCCATGTACACCAAGGGTGGTGGGTTCAAAACCAGCCCGGGCTAGCTATAAACAACAATGACAATTGCAACCAAGAAAATAGCTTGGCGTTTTGGTGGTCACCTTAGTCCCAGCTACGTGGGAGGCTCAGGCAAGAGAATTGCTTAAGCCCAAGAGTTTGAGGTTTCTGTGAGCTGTGACGCCACAACACTCTACTGAGGGTGATGTAGTGGGACTTTGTCTTTAAAAAAAAAAAAAAGAGAAAATATTATTCTGGCTTTATTTCCTGCTTAACTCTAGGCCTTTAGTAGAGCTCACCGTATTGGTCAAAATAAGAAGGTAATGATCTACCGATTTGTGACCCGTGCGTCAGTGGAGGAGCGCATCACACAAGTGGCAAAGAAGAAGATGATGCTGACGCACCTAGTGGTGCGGCCTGGGTTAGGTTCCAAGACTGGATCTATGTCTAAGCAGGAGCTTGATGATATCCTCAAATTTGGCACTGAGGAATTGTTCAAGGATGAATCCACAGATGGAGGTAAGCCAGTCAGGAACTTACGTTTTAGTATGGGGATTGACCTCTCTGAAGGGTAGCTCTGGAGAGTCTTTGATACCATGGGTTCTGTGGGATTTGTCTCATTCACTGAAGCTGCTGAAGCTGACTAGGGGGTGTGGATTCTTTATAGGAGGAGATAACAAAGAGGGAGAAGATAGCAGTGTTATCCACTATGATGATAAGGCCATTGAACGACTGTTAGACCGTAACCAGGATGAGACTGAAGACACAGAATTGCAGGGCATGAATGAGTACTTGAGTTCATTCAAAGTGGCCCAGTATGTGGTACGAGAAGAGGAAATGGGGGTGAGTATGAGTTCAAGGCAGTGCTGTCTTTGGTGAATTGTCTGAAAATTGGAATTAAGACAAAGATGGTATTTTCTTTTCTTTTTTTTTTTTTTTTTTTTTTTCGGTGGGGGCCGGGATCAGTTTGAACCCACCACCTCCAATATATGGGGCTGGCGCCCTACTTACAGGTGCCGCCCAAAGATGGTATTAGAGACAAGAGGAAAACAACTGTAGGCATTGATGAATTGGTACACCTCTTCTTTTGAAAACAAAGCCTATAATGACTGATTAATAGTGTCATCTTTACCTAGGCTAGTAAGAAACTTAACTGCCAAATATCATCCTTACAACATTGCATTGGCATTTTACCAGACTCTCATTGTTTCTTATATATTTTATTAACTATGAATAAAATTTTGAATGCTATCTCAGATCTTTTTGGAAAAAAGGCAGGAGATAAAATACATACCTAGATAATCTATCTCTCTTTTTTTTTTCTTAAAGAGGAATTGTTGTTTCCCTTTTTCTCCCTTCCCTCCTTTTTCTTGGTCTTTTATAGCAAAAATCCCAAAACACTAAAACACAAATGTGTGGCTTGTTTTAATAGTTTTCTCCCCCAAATGGTTTAGAGGGGTATGAAATGAAACATAAAATTCACTTTCTCGGCTCGGCGCCTGTGGCTCAACGGGCTAAGACGCCAGCCACGTACACCTGAGCTGGCGGGTTCGAATCCAGCCCCAGGGCCCGCCAAACGACAATGACGGCTGCAACCAAAAAATGGCTGCAACCAAAAAATGGCGGGGCGTTGTGGCGGGCGCCTGTAGTCCCAGCTACTTGGGAGGCAGAGGCAAGAGACTCGCTTGAGCCCAGGACCTGGAGGTTGCTGTGAGCTGTGATGCCACGGCACTCTACCCAGGGCGACAGCTTGAGGCTCTGTCTCAAAAAAAAAAAAAAAATTCACTTTCTCTTGGTCTTCTTTAAATTTCTTATCTCAGGGTTCTTAGAATTTTTTTTTTTTTTTTTTTAACAGTTTTTGGCCAGGGCTGGATTTGAACCCACCACCTCTGGAATATGGGCCGGCGCCCTACTCCTTGAGCCACAGGTGCTGCCCTGGGATCTTAGAATTGGCATAACTTTTGGTGGTTTGCCATCTTTTCTTATCTTTCTAACTCAGCACCATCCTCTTGCTGTATTTTTCTGATACATTCCTGTTATCTTGGTTCTTAAAGGCACTGCTGTTAACCTCAGTTTATGTGTAACTGTGGCTAACATATCTGACATGGGTCTACAGATCAGTAGTAGTTCATCAGAAGTGGCTTCCTGGTAGGGTGCTCCACATTTCCTTTCATTGGCTGTTAAAGTATACACAAGTGATTGGTTGGGATAGCATGTGTTAAATGGATAATGTCTGTTGGTTATTGCACAAGTTTATACATTGTTTGCCATTAGTGACTTTAGCTGCTATTTACTTTTATAATGTAGTAGAACCTCTATAGATTGACTGCCTGAGGGACTATAACAAGCTGGTCAACATGGCCGGGGTGGGTCATGCCTGTTAATCTTAGCACTTTGAGCGGCTGAGGCAAGTGGATCACTTATGAGCTGACGAGTTAGAGACCCCGTCTCTATTAAAACAAACAAACAGGGCTCTGCGCCTATGGCTCAAACAGCTAAGGCATCAGCCACATACACCTGAGCTGGCAGGTTTGAATCCAGCCTGGGCCCACCAAACAACAATGATGGCTGCAACCAAAAAATAGCCAGGCGTTGTGGCGAGCACCTGTAGTTCCAACTACTTGGGAGGCAGAGGCAGGAGAATCGCTTGAGCCCAGGAGTTGGAGGTTGCTGTGAGCTGTGATGCCATGGCACTCTATCCAGGGGGACAGCTTGAGACTCTGTCTCAAAACAAACAAGTAAACAAACAAACAAACAAACTGGTCAACGTATGGAGGTGGTCAGCATAAGGAACTAGGCCTACTGTACTAATATGTACATGTGGTGCATGTCTGAAAATTAGGTCAACTTAAGGAAGTTGTCAACTGTGGAAGTTCTATATTTTTGTTTTATTTTTGAATAGATGGTAATTTACATGGTTAAAAATAAAAAATATACAAAGTTATGGCCAGGCACATTGGCTCACGCCTATAATCCTAGCACTCTGGGAGGCCGAGGCAGGTGGATTGCCTGAGTTCAGGAGTTCAAGACCAGCCTGTGCAAGAGTGAGACCTTATCTCTATTTTTTTTTTTTTTTTCTGGTTGCAGCCGTCATTGTTGTTCGGCAGACCCAGGCTGGATTTGAACCCGCCAGCTCAGGTGTACATGGCTGGCGCCTTAGCCCATTGAGCCACTGGCACCGAGCTGAGACCCCATCTCTAAAAATACCTGGGCATTGTGGCGGGTGCCTGTAGTCTCAGCTAGATGGGAGGCTGAGGCAAGGAAATTGCATGAGCTCAAGCGTTTGAGGTTGCTGTGAGCTGTGACACCACGGTACTCTACCGAGGGCAACAAAGTAAGACTGTCGCACACACACAAAAAAAAAAACAAAAACAAAAACGAAGTTATCTCCTTCGTCCCTGTCCTCTAACAACCTAGTTTCCTTCCTGGGGACAAATAATCCTTTCAGTTTCTTATATGTCTTTCTAAAAATAATTTTATGTGCATACAAATTATACATATATTCATATATATGTATGCATACATCCATGTGCACACAAACACCATATTTTGAACACAAAAGTAATTTATTAGTATGCATATGTTCTCTACTTTGCTTTTGTCTATTTAATGTATCTTAGAGATATAGACCAAACCAGAATATAAAGTGTTCCCCCATCTTTTTCTGTCCTGCTAGTTACTATCCTAATTTGGAAGTGCAGTTATCCCTTGGGGGCATGGTTCCAGGACCTCCTGTGGATACCAAAATTCCTAGGTGCTCAAGTCTCAGATATAAAATAGCATAGTATGCATATTCCATAATCTCTCTCTTAATTTTTATTTAAAAAAATTAAGGGGGTACAAGTATTATTGTTGCATGGGTACCTTGTATACAATGCTAAGGAGGGCTTTTGGTGCTTCATTACCAGATTAGTGTTCATTGGGTAATAGATGATTTTTTGTCCTTCCCCCCGCTTTTCCCCCCTTTCTGTTCTTGGTTCCCAGTGCCCTTTATATGTCTTTGTAAAGTTCCATCTACTTTAAATTATCACTAAATTACTTATAATATCTAATACGATGTAAATGCTATGTAAGTAATAATTGTACTATATTATATAGGGAATAATGACCAAAAACATCCGTATATGTTCAGTGCAAACATAATTGAGCTTTTCCCCAAATATTTTTGCTCCTCAATTTGTTGAATCCATATAGAACCCCTGAACATGGAGGGCTGATTGTGTTGTAATTTATTTAGTTTCATAATGGTGGGCATTGAAGTTGTTTCTGATACTGTGCTATTAGCAGCAGTTTATTATAAGGGATTTGGAATCAATCAATGGCCCTGAAGTGTCTGAAAAAATGTAACTGATGTAATACTGGGAGCAAAAACGTTGGGGCATGAGAGGATATGTATAATTCTTTTTCTTTGCAGACAGTTGCTAAACTTTTTTTTTGAGACAGAGTCTCCCTTTGTCACCCTTGGTAGAATGCTGTGACATCATAGCTTACAGGAACCTCAAACTCTTGGGCTTAAGTGATCCTCTTGCCTCAGCCTCCCGAGTAGCTAGGACTACAGGCATCTGCCGCAATCCTCAGCTATTTTTAGAGACAGGGTCTCACTCTTGCTCAGGCGGGTCTTGAACTCCTGAGCTCAGGCGATCTACCTGCCTCAACCTCCCAGAGTGCTGAGAATACAAGCATGAGCCACTGTGCCTAATTACATTCCTAAACTTTTATGAAGTTTATTTTGCTGATAAACTTCTGAGGTTCATAAAAAATAGAATGGTTTTTCTATTTTATCTCTACGAAAATATTTTTTGCAGTATTTCAAAAGCTTCTCCATTCTGGATTGCTAAAGCTCTAACCTTGTTTATGCTCTTTTTTACTATCTTCTAACTGTATATGCATCAGCATAAAGGGTTAGAAGAGTGATTCTCAACCTGTGGGTCACGACCCACAGGAACAGTATTAAAGGGCCATGGCGTTAAGAAGGTTGAGAACCACTGGATTAAAAGAATGCTTCCTGGCTGAGCACAGTGGCTCACACCTTAATCCCAGCACTTTGAGAGGCTGAGGCAGGAGGATTGCTTGAGGCTAGGAGTTTGAGACTAGCCTAGCCAACATAGTGAGACCCCTGTCTCCAAAATTTTTTTTTTTTTTTTTTTGTAGAGACAGAGTCTCACTTTATCGCCCTGGGTAGAGTGCCGTGGCGTCACACTGCTCACAGCAACCTCCAGCTCTTGGGCTTAAGCGATTCTCTTGCCTCAGCCTCCCAAGTAGCTGGGAC
>CAUYON010074692.1:0-47220 GCA_963573935.1 Arctocebus calabarensis | reverse complement strand
GTGCTAGATTCAGTCAGTGTTGGAAATAAATCACACAAGAACATGCCAGGGACTTTTTGGAAACCTCACACAAACACAGTTTTGCAACTTCCTCCACCAGCTTCCCCTTCATTCCAAGGAACTTTCTACAATACCAGCCACGAAGGAACTATCGTTTTGTCCTAGACATCTTTCCTACCAATATGTACGAAAACAAATGCTCAAAAAAAAAAAGAAAAAGAAAGAAAGAAAGAAAGAAAAGAAAAGAAAGTAGTTCTGGTAAGATTTTAACAAGAACCTTATGGATGGCAAATGGCCAAGGACAGGAAACTGAGTCTTGGAGCACTGAGGGGAGATGTTCCCTGGGCACACCCTGGCTTTCCAGCACGAGCAGCAGGGCAACACATCCACAAGGCTTCCTTCATGTGTCATGGAACATGAGAACGGAGAATGAACTCTAGGACCACCTAACAGAGTTTCATGACAATAATCTCAGAGAAGCAGGTCACAGAACGTAATCAACCAACTATGGAAGGTTTGCGTGTCTCCATCACAATCCGATTACTTCACCGTCCTATTGAGACAGGAGGCAGACATCTGCAGGTGGGAAGGGCGGGTCAGGAGGAGAAGGAAAGATCTTGGAGTCATTTTACTTCAGCCACAACATCTTTACCTAAGGGAGAAGGAGGAACTCCTTTCATTGGGGCATGAGCACGGTTGAGGTGACAGTTTCCCTAAATGAATTACCCTGATTAACATAGTAAAAATCACACCCACCAGTCATGACAGTTGACAGGATTTGCCATCAGTCCTGAGAGTTACCCCATATGTTCAAGAAAGGGGAGGGCTCCTGGTTCTAGGAACTTTCTACCCTTCTCTCAGAAAATCTATAAATATCCCACTCCCAGCTAGCGTATTAGGGATTAGCATGAAAGGACAGAGATGGCACTAACCCTGAGGTGGCACTGCTCCTTCTTAGTGGTCCGCTTTCCACCACCTTGAGAATGTACTATATTTGTACTCTGGTTCCCACAGGCTACAGTGCCCACAGCAATCTCAAACCCTTAGGCTCAAGCAAGCCTCCTGCCTCAGCCTCTCAAGCAGCTGGAATACAGGCTTGTATCACAAGCCCTGGCTAATTTTTCTATTTGTTTTAGTGGAGACAGGGTCTTGCCCTTGCTCAGGCTGGTCTTGAACCCCTGAGCTCAAGCCATTCTCCTGCCTCGAATTCCACAGTGCTAGCATTACAGGCATGAGCCACCACACCTGGCCTTCCATACTCTGTTTTTAACACATTTCTTTGCTTCATGTGTGACTCTGCATTCAGATTCTTTCTTGCACAGAAATCAAGAACCCTCCCTGTCTTCCAGCACTGGCAGTGGTCTGCACCAATATCCCACCAAGACAGAAAAAAAGAGGCTCAATAACCAGGAAGAATGGGTGACCTAAGGTCATGGGTCTCAACCTTAGCTGCACATCAGAATCACCCAAGGAATGTCAAGCAACCACCGCAACAAACACATACCCAGACCCCATCACAACTAAGTGAGTCACGGACCTCAGCAGTCTAGACTGAAGAATTCATTTCTTTCCACTTGGGAAAGTAAGATATAAACAAGGTGTAATTCACACTAATGATTTTTTTTTTTTTTTAAGAGATGAGGTCTTTCTCTGTCACCCAGGCTGGAGTGCAAAGGTCTGATCATAGCTCCCTGCAGCCTCAACATCCTGACTTAGCCTCCTAAGTAGATAGAATTACAAGCGCGAGGCCCCATGCCTGGCTAACAAGGTAGACTCCATCAGCCTACCTATCAGACAAGTCACTTGTCACAGACTGAGGTGGAGTAGAGGGTTGCCAAACATCCACCTTAACAAGGGTGCTGCAGCAAGCCTTAAACCACCACTCAGGATGTTTCTTATTTTTAGTTCCTTCTAAATTTAGATTAAGGCTGTAGTCCACCTCCATTGTACAGGTTTTCTCATTTTAATTGCAGCTGTCTGTGGACGCTGCTTTCTGTCTGCCTCGTCATGGCGGGATCCTTCATGTTACCGTATCCTGTTTACTTGTCTCCGCTGTTAAGTGGGGGCTCGGAAGTGGAAGAAATGAGAAGGCAGAGACCCAGGCAGAGAGCCTGAGCGTCTTCTCTCTCCAGCTGGTCCAACTGGGCTGCTACTTGCCCGGAGTGCTGGAGAATTCTTCTGGAATTTACTAATTCTGGTGCTAATTTAAGAAACCTTACTAGAAAACCAATCCTATAACTTTACTCTCATGCCTTATTCTTAAATCAGTTTGATTTCCTAATTCGACTTTGCATTTTTAACCACTACAAATATTAAAGCATGAGGAAATTGAAAAATAAAATACTACTCTAAAATGTAAATTGAAGGACAAAATTGTATCATAGTCAACATGCCCGGGACAGAGTAAATACTTTACAAATGTCATTTTCAAGTTATGACCATTTAATTAGGGAAAAACAAAGGAATGAATAAATATTCTGAAGGTGATTTCAAAACTGCAGTTTTAATGTATTTCAGACAATAGCAGGCTCAATGGATTTAGCACACAGCTTCCAAAGGTCTTGTCAGAAAGCAGTGACATGTAATAGGGTGCAAAGGCCTGTTTAGTTTGAAAATAAAGAGGAAAAAACATGACAGCAATTGTATTTACATAGACACTTAGATTTTTCTAAAACAGATACATATATACAAATGCATATTTAATTTTAAAATTTAATAAATTCCCAAACAAACACATACATATGTGCAGGTACATATACATATACAGAAGTTTTGCAAAAAGAAGAAATAGACCAAAACATTAACAGTGACTGTCTTTTCAAGGAACAAAATCATGAGCAATTGTCCTTACAGTTTACATCAGGGGACAGCAAATTTTATCTATAAAGAGCCAGATATTAAATATTTTTGGCTTTATACACCTTAAGTCCTTGTCACAACTACTCAATTCTGCCAATACAGTAGGAAAACAGCCAGAGACAAGATGTAAATGGATAAGTGTGACTGTGTTCCAATAAAACTTTATTTACAAAAATGGACAATGAGCTGGTTTCGGTCTGCAGGTTGTAGTTGGCCAACCTCTGCTTTACATCTATAACCCAGAGGAAGCACTCAGACAGAAAAAAGAAACAAATAAAATTGAAAACACACTGCTGCCGCTAGCATATTTGTTCAAGCTTATTAAATCTTTAAATAATCTAACCTAAGGTAATGTCTCACTTGCAAACCTATTTCAGAAACAGCTGTTGGCTCCGAAATGATTTTTATGGGATCTAGTCTGCCATCTTGTGGTAACATAAAATAATAGCTTTGAGGGTCTGCATTCTCCATTATTAAGGGGACACAACTCACCACAGCCAATTTTTAAAAATTCAATTGGTGTGTGGTGCCACAATGATATAAAGAGCCAAGGATGCAAACAACCACCAAGAACGCAAACAACCACCAAGAACAATCAATTTTCTGAAGCTTCAACTCATGAAATTCTTCCAAGGAGCCACATATTAAAAGAATGAACTACCATGGGCTTCTGCCTCCTCAACAGGCAAAGCTCCAGAATATAATTTGAAAAGCAACAATGGCAGGAAAAGAACACCCAGCTACCTACAACTCAGATTTTAAAACAGAAGACTCTCTCTCTCTCTCTCTCTCTCTCCAGTCCAAGCTTTGAAAAGAGAAAGTAATTACAAAACCCTAACTTACCTAACTGACCCAACCCTAGAGCCCAGTCATGGAGTGATAAGGGACAGCCATCTACGCTGGTCATCTGTTAGCTCATTTGCTCACTTTACTGAACAAGAATGGGTCACTTCTGTAGCAAACCACGTGCCAAGAGCCAGGGAGACAAAGATAAGGAACACGAGCCCAGTCCCAGGGAAGAAACGCAGGAGAAAAAGAGACACATGCAAGTAAGAATTGTGTAATATGATTAGGGCCACATGGAAGTCACATTTACAGGGTCGGGGCTGGGTCCAGAGGAAGAAGGTCACTATGTGGGGCCCGGACTTAGAAGGCAGGTGGCACCCAAGGGGCTTTTATTCGAATGAGCCCAGGATGCCAGAGGCAGGGGGGAGGAAGGAAGAGCAGTACTGGAGTAGGGCAGGGGGCTCCACTGATGGGTCAAGTTCAGACTTTGGGTTGGAAAAGCCCAAGAGACAAATAGAGTAAACGAGCACTCTGCACACATTTCCACTCCAGGCAAGCAGCTCGTGTCCTTCCCCCACACGGTAAGGGGAGGGTGGCTGGTTTGGGGGATGGTGATGGGGAAAGCAAGGCAGGGCTCAGGGTCTCAGCATCCAGTGTGATTCCCATGCTCTGGGTCTCCACATCTCCATCTACAGCCAACAGGCAGTATCCTCTAACCATTCACCTTTCTCCAAAATGACAACTAACAGAGACATAATCAGGCTTTCCACGGATGACAGGTAGATTCATAATTATTCCATGAGAAAAAACATTCCCTGCCCCTTGGAATTTCAACAGGAAGCATGGAGTGGTTATCAGCCCATCTTAGTCACACATTCACATGGACTGCCACACAGAGGAAGTCTACTGAAATACGCAAGCCTCGTGACAAACACCCCAGGTCGGGGCTAGACTGAGCTCAGACTCTTCCCCAACATCCGGCACAGACATACCTGGGTTGCTGGTGAGGAAGGCGAGGGGGCTCTCGCCGAGGTCTGCAGGGCCGTCCACTCGGTGGGGTGGGCTCCCCAGAAGCTCAGCTCCTCCCTCCAGCTCAGGGTAGGTCCTCACCAGGAGGTCCAGGGAGGGCTGCGAGAGGAAATCTTTGAGCATAGATGAGTTGAGGGTGCCTGCAGCGCGATTATTGATCTCAAGAATCTCATCTCCTGCTTTCAGACCTGCCAACGCAAGATGGAAAATTTTTGATTTTACATGCACAATCAGAACACAACAGCTCAAAAGCTCCACTGTAAAGGGCACACCAGCCTCTCCTGCCGTGGGACTCACAGCCCTAGTGCCACTGCAGACAGATGGCAGTGTTCAAAGGTGATTATCAGAGAAGCACATGAGCCTCAGGTTCAGAAAGGTTGGAAAGTTCTAGGCTCGGAGGTTACAGCATGCCTAGCCTGCCCCCAACTCATCAATCAAGCAAATTTATTCCTTCTTTAATCTATGTGTCCCAAGCATCTGTCAGCTTCTCTCCACACATGCTAATTCTGGCTACCTTCCTATAATTTTGATGGGAAAAAAATGGAAATGTCTTTGATTACTGCGATCAGCATGTTTTGTGCGTGCTCGTGCTGAAGCGAACACTTGTGGCACAGCCAGCAAATGTCTATTGATCATTTCTATGAAAGCAAAATGCAATGGGTTTCCTCTGGCTGTGACCACAGAAGTGAGGTCATCTTACTCCATATACATGTAGAGATGACAGTTGACAGAGCTGAATGTGATCATTTCTGGCCCTTTCTTTTTCCCCTTTTAACTACATCAGGACCTTGTGGTGAATATCTTTTGATTGCCAAAGGGCCTGCTACTTTTGCAAAGCATGCAGGGAAGTTGCCAAAGTTAGAGGCCCAAAGGAACAACTAGGAATGAACCCAACCCAAAGGGCAGGACACTTCGAACCGCTACTAAAAAAGCATTGCAGCGGCTCCAGACAGGGAGAGGCCAGGGAGGAATACTATAGGCGCTAAAGTATTCTTTTAGCTAAGAGGAGAAAAGAAGTCCAATTCCTTGTTTTATACACTAATGTGGAAAAACAAAGTTGAAAGAGGAAGTGAGTGAAAGGAAAAGGAGGAATTGAGGAAATGAGACCCCACACCTCAGGCATCCACAGTCCCACCCTCATTCTACAGGAAACAAACAAACAAGCAAATAAACAAAACAAACGATGCTACTCACTTCCCAGCTTCACTGAGTCACACACCCTGGCTGTCCCAGCCTGGGTTTCCAAAATACATAAAATCAATTTTCTATCATAAACTACTCCAAGAAACAGTGTAAGAAGGAATGAAACAGGAAAGAGAATGTTTTCCTCAGTATCAGAGGCACAATTTTGGGAAGCTAATCATTTCATTTTTAGGTAAAAGATTTTGGCATGACAGCACTTAAAATGAAAATACACAACTTCTACATGTGAAAAGCAGGATTTTTGTTGTTGTTGTTGTTGTCCTTTGCTTTTTGTTAAATGTGCTCTTGGAGACAATCCTTTTTGGTTAGATACTGGCGGCAATATAAGGAGAAACAGACTTAAACACCAAAAACATCTATGAGGTTTTTTTTAAAAAAGAAGTTACAGGTTAATGTGACTGGCTTCCATAGAAATGATCAATAGACATTAGCTGGCTGTGCCACGAGTGTTCACGTCAGCACGAGCATGCACAAAACCAACTGATCGCAGTAATCAAAGACATTTCCATTTTTTCCCATCAAAATTATAGGAAGGTAGCCAGAATTAGCATGTGTGGAGAGAAGCTAGAGAGAATAGGTGTGTACAGTAGGTTGACTGGTGGTCCCCAGAAAGGTATGTGTATATCCCAGAAGCTGTGAATATAATCTTACTTGGAAAAAGTAGCTATAATGAAGTTAAGGATCTTAAAATAAGACCGTGATGGATTATCTATGGGCCCACTGACAAATGTCCTTGTAAGAGATACACACAGTTAAGTCAAAGCAAGGAAGAGGCCACGTGGAGGTGGAGGCAGAGATTGGAGTGACGTAGACACAAGCCAAGAAACTTCTAGAACCACCAGGAACTAGAAGAGGCAAGAAAGGATTCTCCTCTGCCTTCAAAGCCAGCATGGCCTGTGGACACTTTGATTTAAGATTTCTGGCTTCTCCCAGAACAGTGAGAAAATCTATTTCTGTTATTTTAAGCGACCCGGTCTGTGAGGCTTTGTCCTGGCAGCCCGAGCAAACTACTCCCGGGGCTCCCAGTCTGCGTCTTCTCAGTGCCAATAAGGCTGCCCAGCAGTTGTGAGCAACAAAGTGCCACTCTGGGCCTTCCGTCACAGCCTCCTAAGGTAACAGCTCTGTGACTGTGGACGTGTTATTGAATCTCTCCCAACCTCAGTCCCCTCATATGTAAAAGGGACAAACAGGTTCAATGAGAATCAATAAAGTACTCCACGTAAAACTCTTAGCACAGCTCTTGGAACACTAAAGCTACTCCATAGACATTAGCTTTCATTACTAATATTTGGTAGAAGAAAGAGGAAAACTTTTCTTTCTAACAGAAAATCATACCTTGCTCAGAAAGAATCCCCAACTGACCACAAAAAAGTTCTGTGAAGTATCCAAGTAATCTAGAATAATATGACACACAGCTTTCTTGACTGGGCTCTGTCCTGTGCAACCACAAGGAAAAAAAACTTAAGTGACAACAAATAAGTCTGAGATGACTCCTGGAGTAGAACAATGGGCCAAAACAAACATGCCCAAGGTAGACGGCGGTACCCACTGTGAGGTCCAATTGTGAATAGTTCACGTGTGTGGGGGGAGTGGGTAGGAGAGATAACCTAGGGCTTCACTATCAGCTTGTTACAAGCCAGAAGCCCAATGTGGCTACCAAACAGATAACCAAATTTAAGGTGAATTAACACAAATATGATATTCCGATTCAATTAGGCCACATTCCAACAGGCTCTCCCTGGTTGTACTACATTCTGGTAATTTTAATAGGGACAGTGGCACCTGGTATCTTGGGGCAATCACCAGAGTTGTAGTCTATGTTCTTATGAATGGTTGAAGGATTTGGAAGTAGTGAATCTGGGAAAGAAAAAGACTTAAAAGACTTAGCAGTTATAACATGATAGATATCAATAGCTGGCAAGAAAGAAGAATCTGGAATAGTCAACAGATGAAGGAGGCAGCTATTTTATAGTCAGAAAAACGATTCTATGTGATTCAAAGCAAGCTCTCCATTGTGGGGTAGGGAGGGGAGGGATCTTCATTTAAAGGCTAAATTGAGCATAAAATGCTCCCAATACCTTTCTTGACACTGCCTTCTACATGCTAGGAATTAGATTTTGTTTGAGGTCTGGGAAGACACAATGGACATCGCTCTTGCTTCTGTTGAGAACAGTGATCTATGGAGCAAGGGGGTTGCTATAGACGACCGTTCGTTTTCATCTAACATCAGGGTTCTCAGAGTCAACGAACTAAAACAGGATGTGACTGAAACCAGGGCAGATTCCCCACCCCCATGCCATGCCAACTGGCACACTCATCATGCTGAAAGAGATAAAAATCAGCTTGAAGGGGAATAAACCCTGTCGTCTCTGCTCTTAGCTGAGTTACAGCTCAGTGAATGTGTCAAACTCTGGCCCCAGGCTGCCTGTGGCCTAGAAAATATGGAAGGAAAATCTCTCTCCATGACACTTAGCAGCAGATAATTATTTTGACCTGGCTTCCCTTTTGTCGCGCCTTTGCCGTTTCTGTACGTAGCCAAGGCTGGGGGCTGTGCTTCTCCTAAGCCTACAACACAGGACAGAATAACCTACACAGGTAGTTGCAGGCCATGAGCCACCCAGAAAAGGAGTGTTAAAGACCAGTATTCAGTCATCCCCGAGCTGTTCCACTCAGCAGCCCTTAACAAAACATGGAAACCACACCTCAGCACAACTGACCCAGATGTGTCAGTCTCTGACATTCAACAGGCATCGTTTTGCCACTGCCTGGATGAAACCACACATCCCAATAACAAGAGAGAAAGGAAGGTTGATTTCAAGCTCTAACTACCTGCCAAATTTGTTCATGGTGAGCACAGTGGATTGAACAGTGTCCCCCTAAATTCATGTCTACCCAGAATGTCAGGATGTGACCTTTTTCAGAAATAGGAACAAACATACATTGCAGATATTGCAGATGATAATTAAGTTAAAATGAACTCACAGTGATTTAGAGTGAATCCTAAATCCAGTGACTGATGTTCTTTTAAGAAGACCATGAAACACACAGGGAAGACAAACACACAGGGACGAAAGCCGTGTGACCCTGGGCAGAGACTGGACTGACAGAGCCACAAGCCAAGGAGTGTCAACAATTGTTGGCAGCCCCCAGAAGCCAGAGATATGAAATAATTCTTCCTTCAGAGGTTTTAAAGGAATCACTCCTGGCCATACCTTAATTTCAGACTTCCAGACTCCTGAACTATGTATGAGGGGGTATTTCTTTCATTTTAAGTCACTCAGTTTGTGCAAATTTATTATGGTAGCCCTAAAAATCTAACACAGTGGACAAATAATCCAGGTTGAAAAGATTTGCTTAGGAAGAGGATGGAGAATTAGGGTTCCACATGTAGCCCAGACTTTTGGGGATGAAAAGAAAAGGGTCAGGTGTGGCAGGGGGTGGGGCAAGAAGGCTGGATCTGGAATCTGTAGGTTCTCAACTCCTGCAAATATTTCTCCAGGAAGGGAAGCAACAGATTATCTGCTTTGAAGGAACTCTGTCGGCTCAAGTAATGGCCAATGTCAAGTCTGACAGTGTGGACCTAAGCACAAGAGAGATCTTCTTCCATGCTCTGTTCCAAAAAGACCACCAAGGGATGGGGAAGGACAATGATTAGAATGAAATTTCTCATCAGCCCCATGGAAATGGGCTCAGAATCAGATTTAAAATCCAACAATGTCACCTTTCCTGCACACCTATATTAATGGAATAAAATCCATATCCCCTGGAAGGGTTTTCAGTGAGAAAACATTCAAATACTCTTTGCATATGAATCCTTTGGGTTTCTCTCTCTTATTCACCAACTAAAGAAACCCAAAAGGGAATTTAAAACAGACAGACAAGATACTCATTGGCTTACCTTTCTTGGAGGCTAACCCAGTTTCCTTCACACTATTCACATAGAGTCTTCGAACACCATCTTCTTCCACAGAAGAAAGGGAAAACCCTGTGAAACACAAAGGCAGAATGGCTGGCTCACTCCTCTGAATGTTTAGCAGACAACAGGAAGTACCTGAAGTGCACTAGGTACGCTGAGGATTTTGGGTTGTAGTTGGGAGTGATTGTTTTTTTCCTTGTTCACGTCATTTTACAAAGCAGAGAAATGTATTTTTAGATCACTCTAAAAGAAGCTGCTACTTGTAAAAATAAATATTATTGGGGATGTCTATCTTCTTACAACCTACCTATCAACTCAAATGGAAGGAAATAATTGTGTTCTACCTTGCTTCCAGGAAACACCATTGTTTTGTCTTTTCCATACCATCCTCCAAAGCACAAAACAGAAAGATTAGCGTCCTTCATCAGCACCCACTCGACCTTTTCATCTGCTCTGGTGTTACACTATACTGTTTCATGGTTGTGTATTTACCCATGTGCATTGCTGCATAGACCCTGCTTTAATAAAATTCTGCAAACAGGGATAAGAAGCAACTCACTTCACAAATCCTAGCTCATATTGAAACTGTAACTGATTTCACACTCTTATCTGATCATAAAATTATCTTATACTTGTCTGGGATGTCAGAGCTCAAAGCCCCTTAGTTAATTAACCTTGGGCTTTGCTATGTCCTTCACAAAAGAAGGCAGAGCAAGGCCCAGATGTTCTAAGTGGCTTGAGGACCCCGGATGCTCCCCATCTAGGGTTTCAAGCCTTGGTCACCTCTGTTTCTAGACAGTCTCATATAAAACTCTTCCCTAATCAATTAATTGAATGTCCACTACCAACACTTACTTTCCCAAAGGAAAGAAAGTACCTTGACAGATACTGTTTTTTTTTTTTTTTTTTTTTGAGACGGAGTCTCACTTTGTCATCCTTAGTAGAGGGCCATGGTATCATAGCTCACAGCAACCTCAAACTCGTGGGCTCAAGTGATCCTCTTGCTTGGCCTCCCAAATAGCTGGGACAATAGGTACCTGCCACAAAACCTAGCTATTTTTAGAGATGGGGTCTCACTCTTGCTCAGGCTGGTCTTGAACCTATGAGTTCAGGCAATCCACCCACCTCGGCCTCCCAGAATGCTAGGATTACAGGTGTGAGCCAGTTTGCCTGGCCTGACAGATACTTCTAAAAAGGGCGATGAGAACAAATACAATTGTATTTGATCTGTAATACTTCAACTCTGGGAGAAAAATCATCACGTAATATATTTACCTGTCTGAGTGCTGAGGGTAGAGGAGATTAGTAATGTGAAACAATGGGCAAACACAAAACAGAATTAAATAATTACAGGACCCAGTCCCAGGGAGTCGCTGAGACTTTTTAAGCCACGTCATAATGAACACATGGGGTTTTTTTTTGTTTAGTTCACAGGACCAGGAAATGGGTAACCACATGTAGGCAAAACTGCCAACTGCCACCACCCTCGGAGAATGGCACAGGCCACCCCTGAAAACTTTCCAAAGTCTTCATTTTATTATCTTATTTTTAATTCCATTCTAACCGCAACTTTTAACTTTCAGATTAAGTTTCAAGAAGTCTCCCATTGAAATCAAAATATTTTTACACATGAACCACTTAACTGATATTAGCCTCAGTGTAGGTGTATTTATCTGCATTTCAGTAGAGAGTTTTTCTTTGTTTTGTTTTTCATTTTTTACCTGTCCCAATAGATATAGAGTCAAGGGCTATGTCATGGGAAAGAATGGATAGGATTCAATAAAATACTATAGCCATTTGCTTTCTGAAATGCCATTTTTCAATCAAATTCTGATACCAAATTTTTTTTCTATTAAACAAATATTGGCACCCTGATGGACTTGGGGACAAGCTTACTTAACCGAATGACGGGCATGAGTGGCCACATCAAGAGCCTTAAGACAAAGTTGAAGGAGAAGGCTTAGGCACTCATTTGCTCCATTCTTCTTTTCTTGGTCTTCTTTTTTAATAATTGAAAAGTTAGGGGCTGAGCACAGTGACTCACACCTTTAATACCAGCACCCTGGAAGCTGAGGTGGGCAGATTGCTTAAGACCAGGAGTTCAAGACCAGGTGGAGCAAGAGGGAGACCCTGTCTATAAAAAATAGCATTGGGGGGGGTACCTATAATCCCAGCTACTAGGGAGGCTAAGGCAAGAGGATTACTTGAGCCTAAGAGGCTGAAGTTGCTGTGAGCCATGATACCATGGCACTCTACCCAGGGCAAGAAAGTGAGACTCTGTTTCAAAAATAATAATAATATGGCTTGGTGCCCATAGCACAGTGGTTACAGCACTGGCCACATACACCGAGGCTGCCACGTTCGAACCCGCCCAAGTCAGCTAAGCACCAATGACAAAATATAGCCTAGCATTGTGTTGAGCGCCTATAGTACCAGCTACTTGGGAGGCTGAGGAGGAGAATCACTTAAACTCAAGAGTTTGCTGTTGCTGTGAGCTGTGACGCCACGGCACTCTACTGAGGGCAAAATAGTGAGATTCTGTCTCAAAATAAACAAATAAAAATAAAATAATAATCACAAAGTTAAAAATAGGAGTCTAATGACTACAATTGACTATGAAATTTGCACAAGGCAACCCGGCACAAAGTATGCATCTGAGAAACAGGTCAGACCTCTCTCCTGAATGTGAAAATCTCTGGAACAGAAAAGAGGCCAGAAGAAAGGATAATGGGCTTAGGGTCCTTTCTGAAGAACACTCAAATGGAAGCAGAAAATTTCCAAGTGTAAATAGCTATACTCTGAGATTCATAACAAAGTAGACAGCTCTCCCCATACTTTCTGGTCAGGTCTCACACTACTGGGGGGAGAGGGGTCTGATTCTCCAAGGGACAGCTTCCACATAAAGATACCAATACGTAGCACCTGAGGGGGAAAATTATAATCATCTCCTACATTAACAAATATAAAGAAAATAGGAGGCGGGTGCCAAGGCTCACACCTGTAATCCTAGCAACTCTGGGAGGCCAAGGCAGGTAGATCACCTGAGCTCAGGAGTTCGAGACCAGCCTGAGCAAAAGCAAGACTTTGTCTGTAATAATACTAGAAAAACTAGTCAGGCATTGTGGCAGGGGTAGTCCCAGTATTCAGGAGGCTGAGGCAAGAGGATCACGTGAGCACAAGAGTTTGAGATTGCTGTGAGCTATGAGGCCAGTGCACTCTACCCATGGTGACAGAGTGAGACTCTGTCTAGAAAAACAAAAAACTAAACATCTTACAGGTGGATTATTTTGAGGTAGATGAAGAACATAATGAGTTTAACAGTTAATTAGCAAAGTCAGATTTTTTTTTATTTGTTTTAAGTAGGATGGGAACATTTAAATAGATGGGAACAACTCTAAATCAGTCTAGAATGATTGCCAACAGGAGACAGAGGGAGATTATTTGATATGAATCAATGTATTCACCTGCCAGAGGCTGTTAGTTACTAAGACAGGAAGGCATCACGCATGGCAACTACAATAACGATCCTGCGAATGAACAAAGTAAATGGAAAAACTAAGAGGACTAAACTTACAAAATGAACAACCAGGAGATCCCCCATACAGGAGCTCATGGCCAAGAAAAATATAACACGATAAACAACAGACAGCTACTCAAAACTAGAGTCCAGAACACAAGGAAAATTGAGATAACAAAACAAGCATAGATACCTATAACCTAAGGAAATATGACTCAGTATACTAGTGTAAGATGTGCCCAGAAAAAAAACGAATGCTAAATCGCTGAAATGAGGCATTCCTCCATGCCAAGGCAGCCTCGGGCAGGTGCTTGGTCTACATATTATGTAACTGCATATTCGATCTAATATCAACGGTAAGGCCTGGAATAACCTGAGGGTTGAGGTAGAGAAATTAAATATGTTAACTCGTTAAATTTATGCATTCAGTTAGATTACTGGATCATATTTTCCCCCTTAAAGTGTTCTAAAGCACCATTTGGTTTGTATGGTTAGAGGTCTCTGTGTTGATGGTATGGACTACTAGCTTTTGCATACATTGAGAGCTTGGTATACATGCAGAACTGGAAGCCAGCCTTAGATGGGTGTTAATCTTGACACATGGATAGATGGGCTAAAGTGAGAGTCCATGGTAGCTTCTGAGTCCAGAGGCAACCAGGTGTCTTAGGCCTGGGGGCTCGTTAGGCCTACCCTCCCCCATCAACATGCTGTTGGGGCACCTCATGCCAACGTGAACCTGAGCACCGAGAAGAAACAGTTTAACTGTGGTTGTCAGCCGTGCAAAGCAGGATTTCTACACTTTGAAGTCCAGCAAGTGGGGCCAACAGAAATGAAGGGCAGAAATAGAAACTAAACACTGACAACCTCTTCTGGCAATCTGACATCGTCCCAACCTCCAAGCAGGGATTTTGTATTTTACAAAAGCAGTGGTGGTCGGGAAAAGACTGCAAATTAAAACAAAACAAAAAACCCTGCTTCTTCACACCAGGTAGCTTGAGAAGCACTGATTACAATATCCTCTAGATTGATGCTCATTGCTCTACAACAGCCTCAGTGGGCAAGGTTAAACAGTGACATTAAATTCAGCGACTTTAAAATTAGTGCAGCCTCCGTAAGCTGAGCACCCGAGGGACTGCAACAGTCAACAGAGGAAGGTAACGATGTAAGGAACTGGGTCTACTGTACTGATATGCACGTGTGGAACTGTCTGCTTTATGAAACTTAGGTCAACTTAAGGAGGTGGTCAACTATGAAGGTCCTACAGTATAAAAAAGTATACAAAGTACAGTGGGGTTTTATGCCCAGTTTCTATTTCCGAGTCCCCAAAACACTCAACCTTAGTATTAGAGTCAAAGAGCTTTGAAACCCAGCCTTCTCTTGATCCTAGCTGGTTTGCCCTTTACCAAGAAAAATTAAGTAAACTAAAGAGAAAAAGAATAATCATTGTAGAAAATCTGATCTGGGAGGCCCCCAAAACTTATTTATATCCCTATTACCAATTACAGCTTTAATTACTGAGGTCATACTTCTACTGCATAATCAGTCTCTCAGAAACATTTATTCCTTGTCATCAAAAACATACTCCTAGCTTTATGATGTCTTTAGTTTAAGGTCAAGGAGTAAACAGCGTGAAACTGTGATGCATGTGGCCAGGGCTTTGAAATGAGCTTTTCTTCATTAGGCCGAAAAACTGTAATGAGCATTCTGACATGCAGACTATTTGCCTGACGGAGAAAGTACAGAAGGAATACAATATCCCCAAAGTCCAGTAAAGGGTTTAAAGATTTTTAAATGCTAAAAGGCTGAATAACTTGATTCAAAAATAAATCTTGAGATTTCTCTTTTTCTTGACCAAAAAAATCGATTGGAGAGAAATCTATAGTAGTCTTTAAGTTTTTCCATTAGGATCTTCAGTCTCCTTCCAACAAATAGCAGGACCACACTCCTCTGCTCCCCTGTAAGTAGGTGTGACCATGTTTGTGCTTTGGCCCGTGAACTGGGAGTGAGCCCACACCAGCTTCAGAACCTCCTCTCCTTCCCCTCCACTAAGTGACAGGCAGCATCCCAGGTGGCAGCAGCTCCAGGCCTGGGTTTGGAGTGAGGACAACACATAAAGTCCCAGCCAACCCACAAAGGACGCGTGGTAAATGTGAGAAATACATTTCACTGTTCTGAGCCACTGAGCTTTGGTGATTGTTTGTTACCTCCCCGCTCCTGACTGATATAGCACAGGATGGATTTCCCTACTTATTTTACCCAAACACCAACTCCGTTACTATTCAAGCCATGCAGTGCAATGCTAAGTAAGGAAGACTACTCTTAAACATATGGAAAGGATTATATATTTAACTACACCAGAATGTAGACAACCACGTAAAAAAGTGTTCACACAGCAGGCCTGACTGCTGTTACTCAAAGGTCTGCTTACAAGTTTGGCCTCTGGCTGGCATCTGAGAACTTAGACTTGGGGATGATTCCAAACATCCTAACCAGTCTACCTGAGTTAGCATGATAAGGAAGTCACCCTCTGCTTTCACCCTTACAAAGAAGTAACCAGAAGTAGCCTGATGTTAACCAATCATAATTTTTTTTTCTTTTTCCTTGTTCCCACCTTACAAAACTCAATATTCTGCCACTGCCCAGGGAAAGCACTCTATTTTATAGAATGGAGACTCCCCCATTCATGAATTCAAATAAAAGCTAATTAGATCTACAAATGTGTTGTAATTTTCTCTTTTGATATATAAAACCATCTGCTCAACATATCCATTCCCTTTTTATGATAGGAAAGCCCCAATGATTAAAATTATGGAATTTAAAGCAGAAGTCATCATCAGACCCAGGTTAATTCTCTCTGTGTGTCTTTTTTCCCCCTAGTTTGACTGATTTCCACGCTTGTCAATTTAAATAGGACCCAATAGGCATTTTATTGAATTGTAAATCAGTGCACCTTTAGACAGGTCATGTCTTCACTTAAAAAACAAACACCAATGATGGAAAAAAAAAAAATAAACATACCGTAAGTGTCAGCAGCTGCATCTGACTTTTCAATGTGGATGCTCTGAGTGACTTTTGGGCAGATTTCAATTTCTTTGTACAACTGAAAGTTACAAAGAGGAGTCTAATTAGGACTTCATTATAAATAACTTCTTAAGAATGGTCATCATCTTATAAGTCTACTTTTTCATGATTGATACTTGAATGCAAATTTGCATCATACCACAATCTTTATTGAACTGAACCCATTAAGACTCAAAGTAGAAAGTTATAACTTACATTCTCAAACTTAGCTGTACTTTGTTTTTTAAATAATTTCTCAATGTCACTCTGTGTGTCCATGTCTATGTTCACCTTAGATCTCTCATATTCCTGAAAAATAGTGCTAAAGTAATGGAAATTGCCAGTACTGGGAGAAAAATCATTTATTTATTTTTTATTTTTTGTAGAGACAGAATCTCACTTTATTGCCCTCGGTAGAGTGCTGTGGCGTCACACAGCTCACAGCAACCTCCAGCTCCTGGGCTTAGGCGATTCTCTTGCCTCAGCCTCCCGAGTAGCTGGGACAACAGGCGCCTGCCACAACGCCCGGCTATTTTTCTGTTTTACAGTTCAGCCGAGGCTGGGTTTGAACCCGCCACCTTCGGCATACGGGGCTGGCGCCCTACTTGAAGAGCCACAGGCGCTGCCCAGAAAAATCATTTATTAAAATCAGGAAGAGAGACCCGGTATGGTGGCTCATGCCCGTAATCCTAGCACTCTGGGAGGTTGAGGTGGACAGATCACCTAAGCTCACAAGTTCAAGGCCAGCCTGAGCTAGCACAAGACTCCATCTCTAAAAATAGTCGGGCATTGTGGTGGGTGACTGTAGGCATAGCTACTCGGGAAGCTGAGGCAAGAGGATCGCTTGAGCCCAAGAGTCTGAGGTTGCTGTGAGCAATGATGCCACAGCACTCCACCAGGGCGACAAAGTGAGACTCTGTCTCAAAAACAAAATAAAAGAAAATCGGGAAGAGATTGTTGCGATCTCGGTATGGGAATCATGGAAAGAAGAGACATATCTGTGTCTCCTTTCTTCTCTCTCCATATACTATTTCTGCCTAAAAAGTTCATAATTGTGTAAACAGGTAGAGACAAATAGCAGTACTGAAACAGACAGTAAATTCTGTAAATGGAGGATATTCTCTTTTAGCCACTAAACTGTACCAAAATTAGCTAGAATATTTAAGCACACAAATTAATCAACCCTCTAAAAACCCAAGAAAGCCTGGAAAATGAGCTTTTATATAAAGCCAAGACAAGAATAATATTTACACATCAGAAATGTTGTTGCTTAAGTTAATTTAATTGAAATCAGTCAGGATCTATCATCATCAAGATAGCAATGAAGTTCTGACCACGTGCCATGTCCCTCATACTAATTCTATGAGAGAATTACAATCTCCATTGTACTAATTCCGAAGTTCAAAAAGCCAGTATGTGAATAACTGGGATTTGAACCCAGGTTTCACTGGCTCCAAAGCTGGATCCTCCTCCACTGCACTATATGCCTCCTAGACCAGCACTTGTTGGAACTCAGAGGCACCAAGGGGAACCTACATACCTCCTTGGGTAAATAAGTCAAAAGTTTAAATCCAAAATCTACGATAAAAATCTATCAATAAATATTGTGTCAAAGGCACGTGTGAACTTAAAAACTGTTATTCCATCTTGAAATGAAAATCAAATCTGAGCCAAGGTCAATAACAGGAAATGTGTCTCTTAGTATCTCTGACCACACAGCCATTCATCCAGAAATAATTTTCTTTGAGCAAGTAGAAAAGAATAGCCAGTTTCCTTCTGAAAGATGAGTATATTACTTAGGCCTTAGGAGCCAAAAAACCATTTTGCTCTAATAGAACCCCAAGGGATGATGGGGCATAGTAGGACATGGCAGGGACCATCTTCAGGAGACTCTTGAATATTTTGATTGATCTAATGCAATTTCTATCAGATACAATGTGTTAAAGGCATAACTGTATTTGTATGCTTCGGAAATTTGTCATGCAAATACATTTCCCAAATGAGAGTTTTTTTAGTTCAGATTAATAGCCACCAAAACAATAAATACCAAATGCAATAAGATTTACAAATATATATCATAACAGCACAGAACACTCAATAAAATATCAACGGGGTTCACTTCAACTTAGTTTGAGTCTTGGTTTTTTTAAACTTCCTGGAGAATCAGAGCCTGCCCCCAGATGGCAGTATTAGACTGCTTGTTCCAATTGTTTGCACCAAGATCCAGAGGGAATGAAGCTTTGTGAATCATCTTTCCTACTCTTTCATGATACTGCCTCCTACTTCTCTTTGGAATTAGTGTGTGAAAGCCTTCGTGTCTTCTGCTGATCTTCGGTAATAAGTTGGTATCATACAGACAGGCCCCCTTCGACCACAATGTCCTTAAGCTGGTTAGATTAAAGCCAGGTTTAGTGAACACTAATAAAATAAAAATTTCAAGAAGGATCTCTAATTTAAAATATATTTTCAATGCAACCATAATACCTGGATCTGTATTTTTATATGTATCTTTAACAATGAAGGATCATATATAGTCATATATAAATCAAGGATGTTGCATTTTTTTCCCTTTTCAAAAACAGATGAGAAGATCAACAGATTTTAGGAAACAATTTGCTTCCTCAGGCACTTGCATTTTCACAAAATATTATTTCTTTCTATGTCTCCTTTGAGTGGCCTGGTCACCAAGCCACTATCACCTCTTATCATATTGTAACAGAAGTCAACTAACGCCCCTTCTTGCTGGCGTTTCCCACTGTACCCAGGTCCAGCCCCGCTTCCCTCCTCCCCTCATCACTTCCATTCCTTGTTTCACACCTGCCCCATCAACCCTCTTCACACACCAGAAAAGCCACCTCCACCTGGGCCACTCTCCTCCTGCCACACCTTAGCCAGCTCTGTGCCCTCAGCCGAGGACACTTTTCTCTAAAATACCTCCATGACTCTCCCTCACTTCTCTCACCTCCCTGTTCAAAGGTCAGATCTCAAAAAGCAACAAGACCAGCTTCTAGATGCTCCATCTCTCTCTGCCCTAACTTCGTGTTTTTCCAGGCTTTGCACATCTCCTGACATATAACACCTTTACATGGATTTATACCTGTCTATGCAAACTTGAATATAGGTTACACCAGGAGCAGAGTTTCTTTGGTGCATCCCCAGCACCCAGAACAGCTGATGCTGAGCACACAAGTGCTAAATAAGTATTTGCTAATGAAAAATGAATGAATAAATAAATTGATCAGTTTTTCTGCAAACTCTTCATTCCCACCTGTCACTTCAAGAAAAAAACATATTTAATGTGCATTCTTAAAAAGTGCCTCCATAGACTGCAACTATGTTCATCATCTTTGGACCCAACAAACAACTAATCATGAAAAAACAGCCAAACAGGTACCACTGATATTAAAACACAACCAGCAAAGCAATAAACTGATGACTATTCTTGGTTATTTATCAGCAAGAGAATTTCATGGAGTACCTCCCCCAGATAAACACATTAGACCCTCCAATAAGATCTTTAAAATTTTGCACACACTTCTGTTAGTAAACTAATGACCTTACTACTAAAGACGGTCAGATAAAACAGTGGGACAGTTAGATAATACTTAGGGACAGTCATATATGAATGAGTCACTTATGAGAAAATGGCTTCTAATGCCTGCCAGCTTCCCTTGTCTATCAAAATCAAAATTAAGGTGAGCCAGGAAAACCAATTAACTGTGTGTGGTCTGATGTTTGTTTAGAAAGACACAATAAATTGAATACCCTCAAAGTCTCAAAAAGCATCCAGGAAGGCTGGGCACGGTGGCTCATGGTAGTAATCCTGGCACTCTGGGAGGCTGAGGTGGATGGATCCCTTGAGCTTAGGAATTCAAGACCAGCCTGAGCAACAGCAAGACCCCATCTCTACCAAAAATAGAAAAAGTAGCCAGGCATCATGGCAGGCGCCCATAGTCCCAACTACTCATGAGGCTGAGGCAGGAGGATCACTTGAGCTCAGGAATTTAAGGTTGCTGTAAGCCAAGATGTCACGACATTCTAGCTAGGGTAACAGAGTGAGACTCTGTCTCAAAAAAAAAAAAAAAAAAAGCACAGGTGTGCTGTGTGTTCCGAAATCACCTGACTCAGAATGACATTATACCTAGCTTCATGGCCTGAAGAAAGGATTCAAAACAAGGGACCCAAGGATAGAATTTAAATGGTCTGTGAACTTGGATGGTGAAAAAAAAATCTTATTTATAAGCATTCTTTCAAAAGTTAGCATTTCCTGTAAATGAATACAGGCAACAAACACAGCAATATTAGCAAAGTCTGTGACTTATAAATAGAAATTATAGTTATTTTCATTTGGTATTCTAGTTACTGCAAATATCTCAAAATGTTATTTTTGCTCATCACTACTTCAGAACAGTGGTAGCTATTAGGCCTACCACAAGGTCTTGCAATTTAATAATAATAAATAACTACGTCGATTAAATATTACTTATCATTTTAAAATATTATCAATAAAGATTTCAAAAGGATTAAGGCACAGGTAAGCCTACGTACTCTACTTCATGCAACTGAAAACATAATCCTGAAGGCTAATTACTAGGCTGCCAGAGGTATCTCAAGCACAAAATGGTTAAGAACCTTGGTAAAAATAGAGGTGCTCAAGTGAGCAAGACTGTGGCGTTTGCTTCCTTAGAGGTCTCTGAGCTGGAGACCTTCTGAAATAGAACAAGAAACAATACCACAATCACTTTGTACTTTAGAGTTTTAAAAAAAATTATAGTTATCATATGTATACAGAAATTCTAGATTCAAACTGGCTAAGCTTGGCATAACTTAGTCTCCTGCGTTGGATAAGACTCACATACAATGGTCAAGGCTTAAAAATAACACGTGAGTCAATAAAATTTCAAAAGATATGGCTGAAGCACCTACACTCACATGTGGAAGATGTGGCTTTGGAAAGTAGTGAGTTCTGATCTCTGTAATTTAAGATGTGAAATAGTCATTAACCCCAATATGCAAAATATATGACCTAATGGCTATTCAAGCATTATTAGCAAAGCACGTCCCTTTTTTAAATGAAGAAAAGGGCTTTCTTTGCTCTACTCATAGAGCACAATGACTGGGCTTTTCTCCAAGCCAGAGAAAGAAAACATCAGCCTTTCTCTGTTAATGAACCATCCTCTGCAAACACTTACTTACTGGTTCACTGAAGTGACAGTTGGGAGAGGGATCATCACTTTGATCTTATTTCTTGCATAACGGGCTAAGAGCCTTACAAAAGCACACCCTCTCCTATATTGCCTTAAAAAACACTACAGGGACACAAAGTCACCTTTTGGTATGACAGAAGCATTCCGAATCTTGATTGCTGCGGTGGACAAATGACTGTATTCATCGGTCAAAACCCATCAAATTATGGGCCCCCAAATTGGGAAAGCTTTATTAAATGTAAAGTATACATTATTAAAAGTAAAGGTAACTAAAAACACAATTTCCTCCTAATTTTTAAATCATGCTTCCCCTTTCCAAAAAGAGAATATTTGGGTTTAAATTTTCAGTTCCACTTTCTGTGATGAAACCCTGCTGAAGTCACACTGTTATTCACTTCTCCATGGCAGGCGGCCACACAGCCCCCAGAGGAATGACTAAGGAGGGAGGGGAGAATGAGATCCAAACTCGAGGAGGTGCCTTGCTCACAAAATGTCTCTTTCCTGGGACTGAAAAATACACCCCTCCACTAAGGAAAGAGGGACTTGTCCCTGATTTAGTACAGTAACAACCGCTGGCGTCTATTATGTGAGCCGTCATCTCTAATCTTTGAAAAATCCTACAAATTAAGTATTATCATCTCACTTCATTATTTTTTGCCAATTCCAATAATAAGACAGATATAAAAAGCCAGGTCTGGTTCAGAACCCTTGTCTTATAAGTATGTTAAAACTCTAATGTACATAAATGTCCCCAAGAATCTATATAAATACAATTCCAAAAAGCTGGGATGGCAGCTTTTTTCACCCATCAAGATTTGACCCATTGGTTTCAAACACAGGTGGCAGTCACATAAAATTGCAGTCAGTGCTTTTCTTCCTGACAATCCTGTAGCAAATCTTTGAGTCTCCAATTTAAAATAAATGACAGTCGATGGTGTGAAGAGAGCTGGTAATAACGATCAAGATTGTAACTTAGCTCTGGATTTCGATTTTTCACAATAGCACAGCAATGCACTTTGCATAAACAAAGGTAGCATTTCCACTCGGTGGAATTAGAAGTAAGGCCATCTCCACCAACTCTGGGGCACTGCATGAAGCTCATTTATTTTAGAGCTCGTTCCGCTCTATCAGCTACAATTAACACAAGTACACATATAATATGAAAATAATCTCCTACAAAATGGACTTGGACGACAGTCATAAACATTACCAGCTCATAAATGTCCTCCTCGGGCTCCGGGACGTAGTGCTGCATTTTGTTTTCTATTAGAAATTTCAGTCGCAGGTAATGAGCAGAATGATCTAGTTGATGTGTCTGGAACAAAAAAAAAAAAAGAGAGAGAGAGAGAAAGAATATGTGTGTTCAATAATAAATAGGAGTCATTAGTTGTCTAATGACATGATATAATATATTCGCCCAAACAATAGAGACTGGTTAATACATAGTACTTCTTTAAAAATATGCATCCAAAACTCAAACTTTAAAACAATTTTCATTGCACTCATCGATAACATTCTACGGGTATCTTAGGATTCAGTGGTGACAACTGAGTCACATCTTCACTGCTCCTTATTTGATTGATTGCACTCTTTAACACTTGTTTTTCAACAAAAGCCATCAGATCAAAGAGGCCCTGAAACACAGCTTCAAACACGTAGCTGATTAAAAAAGAAAAGTGTCACAAAAGGCAAGAAAGCACTGTATTTACAATGAGAGGGGGAAAAAAGCTGTACCCAGGCAAAGTTGTTTTTGTAACCACATGGGGACACTGGGACAGTTGTTAACAGTTCATTTGCAAGCCAGCATCAGTGTGAAGACCAGACATTTGGATTTCGGTCTTATTTATATACTCCCCAAGTGAGAATATCTCCGGGGCAGTGCAAACAGGCATACGTCCAACTATGGAAACACAGTGGCTGACTTGCTCAGAGTAAACAATCCTAAAATAGTTAGGGATTGAAATTTCCAGGGCTTTCCCTTTGGCCCAGGATGGGTCAATGGGTTTTTTTTTTCCTCTCCCTAAGAAGTCATCCTTGAATTAAATTTGAGGAATGAGCAACAGCGGCAACATGGTTTAACAATTCTCTACGGAGAGTCAATAAGATATAGAAAAAGGTACGAAAATACTCCTCAAAAGTTACACGATAATGTGAAAATATATTGCTAGAGAGAAAATGTTTAAACCAAGTAATTTTTTTTTTTTTTTTTTTGAGACAGAGTCTCACTTTGTCCCACTTGGTAGAGTACTGTGGCGTCACAGCTCACAGCAACCTCCATTCTCTTGCCTCAGCCTCCCAAGTAGCTGGGACTAGAGGCATCTGCCACAACGCCCAACTATTTTTGTTATTGTTGTTGTTATTGTTGTGGCAGTTGTCGTTGTTTGGCAGACTCGGGCTGGGTTTGAAACCACCAGGTCCGGTACATGTGGCTGGCAGCCTAGTCGCTGAGCTACAGGCGCCAAGCCTAAATCAAGTAATATTTTTAAGTGTCCTTATCTTTTTGAGATACATCTTGAAGTGCTAAAGATAAATGCTATGATGTCTGGAATTTGCTTCTCAAACAATCCAAAGTGGGGGATGTGATTGAGTGAACAGAAGAAATTAAATTTGATAATCACAGATTCTGTGTGGCAGATACGTGAGAATTTATTACATTGTTCTCTACTTTCATGTAAACTTAAAAGTTTCTGCCATGCGAAGGATTGGGAATATGGAAATTAATACAGCAGAAATGCAGCCCTCAGGAGTGCGTGTGGCTGTGCAGCTGTGGAGGGGGACACTGGTGGTTTGGCATTTTAAACAAAGGCACACATGCAGGACAGGCATCCTGCCGTTTTGCAAAAGCACATTTCCAGGAAGTGGAAATGAGTTTGCTCTGAAAACACAGCAGAATGATACAGAAGTTTTGCATCCATGATTCTTGGGAACCCCTAACCTGTATCCTCTCCTGAGTAACGTGACACTTTGAAGCCTGCCATGCTGGACACAGGCACCATCCAGCGAACATGTTCCTGGGCACCTGGCTTTCGTCCTATCACTGCCTGTACTGAGACCAGATGCTCAAATCCAGGCAGACCCGGGATCGCTTATGTCACAGATGATAAGTGTGGGTGGTAAGTCCAAGGAAACTAAACAGAGACGCTTTATGTCTGCTATCTACTGCTCGTCACACAGCCACGGAGACAAATAAACAACAACAGAAGACTGATATTTAGGGTGAGATGATTAGCAAGAAAAAAGTTTGCTCGGAGAGATCAAAGCTGCAAAAGCTTCCCATCTACCCAGGTCCTCACTGAAATCTTTAATTAGAAGCAAAAATTTTGCTTCGCCATCTGTTTCCAACTGAGGCGGAAGGGAAATAAATGAGATTTCATGGGGTCTTAGTAACGGGAACAAATCTACTTGGAAACCTTATAGTCATCATTAATAAACACTTTGTGGACACCCCTAACAAGCACCACTTAAACAGATCATCTTCTGGAAATCACACCCAAATAGCAACTTCCCCTAAGAACAGTATGAGAGAGGGACAAATAGCTCACGGTGGTCGTGCTGTGGACCCTGGAGGTCCCCGTTATCCTGTAAGTGCAGAGAAGGATAAACACCAATTGTATGAGGAAGAACAAAAGAATAATAACAATACCACACACCCATCATATTTTTCAAGCCTCTTTAAGTTACAAGATGGCTGGATAACTTTACAAAATAAAAATGTACACAAGCCACAGACACAAAAATTATAATGGTCTTCCTTGTAACCTATGAGCTCTTACTTTTTGGTCAGTAAATAATCCCAAAACAAGACATTGGATCAACATACGCAACAGTGTGTTTTATCATTTTGGTAAAAGTTTCTGAATTATGATTACCATTAGTCATGGTTAGTCAAACATAAAGGGAGAATTCTAATGAATTACTCTCAACACGAATTGTATGCACCTCTGGTATCTGCAAGTCAGTATCAAAAAAAAAAAGCTGACATAACCATGTCCACAATACATCTCTATGCAAAAAGAATTCTAAATGCTAATGAATATTTTAACACAGTGGCTCTAAATAGGTGGCCTGCTTTTGACTTGTAAAACATTTGAGAGAAATTTTGTTAACTCAAGAGAAATTTAGTTAGGGAAAAATTTAAACAGCATAAATTTGTTCTCCAACGTACACTTACTTAAGTTACTTAGGATTTGATTTATTTTGAGGCAATGCAGACATAAATTATACCACACACAAAAAAAGTATTACAGTAGAACAATTTTTAGTTTAGTTGGCATAATGTTTTTAAATTCATATCTTACTATTACTATTTCAAAGCATGAAGCAGCAAAACAAAAATGTCAATCTTTTCAAAAGTTTGAGCCAAATTAAAACAGATAACATGCCTCAGAATTAGATAGCTATTGTAATCCATCATACTTTGCTCTTTTTCTTTCTTTTAGAAACAGTCTTACCAAGTTACCTAGGCTAGAGTGCCATGGCATCATCCTAGCTCACAGCAACTTCAAAATCCTGAGCTCAAGTGATCCTCCTGCCTCTGCCTCCCAAGTAGTTGGGACTTCAGGTGCAAGCTACCCTGCCCAGCTAATTTTTGTATTTTCAGGCGAGGCAGGGGCAGGGTTTCGATCTTGCTTACGCTGGTCTTTTACTCGTGAACTCATGCAATCCTCCCACCGCAGCCTCCCAGAGTGCTAGGATGACAGGCATGAGCCACCACACCCAGCCTGATCTTTCACGCTCCTCTCTGCGTTCTTCCATTTTAGTCTAACTTCTCTGGGAAACATGTCAACATGCAGTCACTGCATGCAGAAATACACCACACACACACAAAGTGCTATTATAGAATTTCCAAAGATACTTTCCCTCCCCTTCAAAGTGACCTTTTATTCTTTAAATGTCAATGGTTATTAGAATATTTAAAATCATAGTCTGACACAGTGAAAGCATGAAATAAAACCGACACCTCGGTCACGTGTGAATACCATCAGTGAATATGAATGAATGAATTTTTTGCTATTACTTTGTAATTGCGATGATCAGAATATATCCAAAACCTACAGGCCGACATGGTTACCTGCTATATTTAGCAACAATCATTCTAGCAACATCTGTAACATGAATTGTATATGAAATGTAGATCTTGAAATATTTACTATACCAGAACTTGACTGGTGCTCAGATGGCAGATGGCAAACTGATGTGAAATGATGTGGATCAGATAGAATAGGAAAGAGAATGAGCTGAATGCAGGAGACAGAAGAGATTGATTATTAAATATTAGAGAAAGCATCCATCAACAACATTGAGAATGACAATAATGAAACAAAAGACAGGCATTCTTACAATCACCTTTGTTTTCAATCCCTCCAAAAAAAATTCCCTCTCACCATTATATTAGATCAGTGGTTCTCAACCTTCCTAATGCCACAGCCCTTTAATACAGTTCCTGTGGGTTGCGACCCACAAGTTGATAACCGCTGTATTAGATCATTAATACATGGGCACTGTTTTCCCCATTATCTCCTTCCCACAGAAGAATAAAATTAGCTCCACTAATTACAATGAAGTGTTTTCTGAAGAAGGAAGCTTTAGAATATACCTGGCTCTGAGGACACTATATAATTTATCCTACATGGATAAATTTTCTAGAGACAATCAGTGTCTTAAAGTACACCAAAAAAGTATTCTGCTTTTAAACTCCTAGGATGTAAGCTTGTTCCACACCATGTTACCTTTGTTTTTATTTCTATGTTTTGGGGGAAAGAACTAAAGACCCAGGGAAAATTGGGCAGGACCTCCTTTTACTGACAGAGAAAGGAATTTGTACCCTACCAATATCATCGGAAACCTTTCAAGTGGCAGAAAGAGACAGTGTATAGAGAATCAGGTCACCACATTATCTGAAGATGGTCTCTAAGTGGCAGAGCAATATAATTCCTTATTCCTTTAGCGTCTTCTGATGCAAAAGCTTGAAAAATACCTAAAATTAGGCCAGTCATTCATTGCCCTACTCACTGTCAATTTTCCACCAATCAATGGTTCCTGGAAAATTTGGACTTAACTTTCAATTCCTGATTAAGTCTACAGCGAGTGTGCACAGGACACTCCAAAGCTACACGGCTCTCCTGGAAACACCTCCCAGAGCTGGGCTTACACACAAAGGCCAGACAGTCCTACTTCCAGCTACCTTCAGCTGCAGATCTGAGAATACCTCCCACAGCTCTGCAGAATATTAATGGGTCTCCAAAGAATTGTGCTAATCTATAAATAAAGGAATGCAGAAATCCTCCACAGACCCATTTTGTTAAGTAATTAAAATGAAAAATTGTGAACCATTATCTTCAAAAGCTAGCACTCGTGTACATGAAGGATTCGAAGCATGGACGGTGATATTTATGGTTCACACCTATGTGAGGGCTGATTTGAGCTTTGCCCTGAAATAAGTGGCTCCTCTGTTTTCCTTTCCCATAAGACCATCTGAACGACTAATTTGAGCTGGACTGTTCCATTTCACCCATTCATATGAAAAGTCACATTCTTTTCTTTTAAAAGGCCGTAGTGATTTGTTTTAAAAAAAAAATACAAAACTTGCTGATTGTAGAACTTCAGAATTGAGGTCCTTGCTGAAGTTGTCAGTATTTACAAACCACTGTGCCGAACGATGAAGTTTTAAAAACACATTAAAAACACCTTTTTTTTTTTTTTTTTTTTGCAGTTTTTGGCTGGAACCCACCACCTCAGGTGCTGCCCAACACATTTTTTTTTTTAATTTTTTTTTTTAGAGATAGAGTCTGACTTTACACCTTCGGTAAAGTGCCGTAGCGTCACAGCTCACAGCAACCTCCAACTCCTGGGCTTAGGTGATTCTCTTGCCTCAGGGTCCCGAGTAGTGGGGACTACAGGCGCCCTGGCACAATGCCTGACTATTTTTTTTGTTGCAGTTTGGCTGGGGCCAGGTTCAGACCCACCACCCTTGGTATATGGGGCCAGTGCCCTGCTGAGGACAGGCACCACCCTTAAAAACACATTTTAAGCCATCCAACCTCCTCTAGGATAAAATTATGATATGAGAGCAGCACCCGTGGCTCAAAGGAGTAGGGGGCCGGCCCCATATTCCAGACATGGTGGGTTCAAACCCAGCCCCTGCCAAAAACTGCAAAAGAAAAAAGAAAAAAAATTATGATACAAAAGGTTTCTATTTTCACTTCAGCATCCCCAGGAAAGACCAGTTCATTCCCCTAAATATTCTAGAACCTTTCAAGCCTATGGGTCATCCTTCTCGAAGGCTGACCCAGGTTCTGAGAGTTCTTATGACCATCCACCTGGCACAATGGGACACGCAGAGGTTTGAGGGAGCCAGATTTGGACTCTGGTGCCCCAAATCACGAGCACCAGATTTGGAGCTTGGTGTGGCATGAGCTCAGACAGTTGCTAAGGGCCTCTGAGCTTCACTTTCTCCATCTATAAAATGGGAAACTATCAGCTCCTTCTCAACCTTGATATAACCACTAAACAAAACAATTAATGTTATTAACTATGGAAGAATAAAAACAAGCATGTAAGAAAAGCTCTTATCAGCACTCTTCCTCTCTCCTCACTCAAGACCACTCACCTGGCTGCCATTAAGGGGGAAAAATGAAATCAGATTCACCTTGAAAAACAGAGCTGAATGCAGGAGACAGAAGGCATTTCTGCTATAGCTTAAGGTGAAAGCAGAGGAATGAACACAGGCATTTGTCATTTTTTTAAAAAAGCTAATTCTGCATACAAAAGAAGAATTTCCTATCATGGAGGTCAAAGTTACATTTATTTCAGTTTTTCCCTACTCTAAAGATGCCCATGGTATAACAATAACTGATTATGAAGAGCAAGTTACGAAACAACACCCATAATATACCATTAAAAACATGCATGTGTGTGTAAATATACACGCACACCCATGTGTGGGAAAAAGAATGGCTGGACAAATACCAGTGTTTACAGAGGTTAATAATCTTCTTTGTTCTTTTTATTTCTTACTGTTGCTTTTTTTTTTATTTTCAAAATATTAAGGAGGTGCAAATGTTTTTGATTACATGGGTCATTTTTGTAACACTTGAGTCATGACTATAGGTGCGCCCATCACCCAGATAGTGTTCACTGTTTGGTAGGATTTTCCTTCCCCTCCTCCCTCTTCCCCCTACTTGATTTCTACTGAGTTTTACCTTCCTTTGTGCAATGGGTGCTCATTAGTTAGTCCTAATTTAATAGCAAGCACGTGTAGTATTTGTTTTTCCATTTCTGAGATACTTTACTTAGGAAAATGGTCTCCAGTTCCATCCAAATTGTTGCAAAGGCCATTCATTTATCCATTTTATGGCTGAGTCATACTCCATGGTATACATATGCCACATCTTATTAATCCACTCATGTATTGATAGGCACTTGGGTTGATCCCAAATCTTTTGCAATTGTGAATTGTGCTGTAATAGACATTCAAGTGCAGGTGTCTTTTTGACAAAAAAGACTTCTTTTCCTTCGGGTAGATACCCAGTAATGGCTGCTGGATTGAATGGGAGGTCTACTTTCCATTCTTGGAGAAACTGCCACACTGTTTTCCATAGAGGTCGTACTAATTTATAGTCTCACCAGCGGTCTATAAGCATTCCTTCCTCTCTGCAGCCACTGTTTTTGGACATTGTAATAAAAGCCATTCTAACTGGAGTAAGGTGATATCTCAATGTGGTTTTTATTTGCATTTCTGCTTTGTTCTTTATCTAGACTCTCTACAACAGGCTCATTATAGATCTATGAAATATGCACACTGAAAGAAGCTACTTAGAAGAGCTCCTCTCCTCCTGAAGGTGAAGCATTCACTTGCATGATCAGTGCACCTGTTCCACAGGAACGCAATGCTGCTCTGAAAAGAAAAGGTGCGTTTTAAGCACTTCCTTGCCCACACGACAGAGGAAGAGATGTCTGCTATGGGAGATTCCTAAATCCCATTCTGTTCTGCTTGGGAAAACCATCCAAAGTACCTCCATACCTTGCAAATCAGCTCCAATGTGTCCCGTGCAGTGTCCCCTGGCCGGACAACAGTCAGAGCTGGCTGATTATTGGGCAAACAGAACCAGGACGGAGTGAAATACTCGTGGACCCAAATGTCGCAGTCAGGATTGTGCTGGTGGACGCTAGGTAAGACCACTTCTTTCTCCCTCTACGAGGAAAAAAAAAGTTAATAGAGCAGCAGGAGTGGAGCCCTGACATCCCCAGATGAGTGGAGCCTTAGTGACCTGACATCCCCAGATGGCACTCCTATGAAAATGGCCCAAGGAAGAGGCGGAGGCAGTGGTGGAACACAGTGGATGGGGGGAGAAGCTGCAGAGATGGAAACTATTGAGAAAGGAGGTTTATGGCAGGAGCAGGACTCAGGTGCAAGGTGGACTTCACAGTTGGCCCCCGACGTCCCTAGGTGGCCCTAGCATGAATGAGTGAGCACCAACATTTGGAAGGATGCAGGGTCACCCCTCATGCCAGCTTTACTGCTCTTATTTCTTCCACAAACCTATTTCAGATTTGAAGCAGATAATTCCCACAGCAAGAATTTCTGCTGTGTGAACTTTATACTTCAAAGCAATAATGAAGCCCCAAGGAAATTTTGTCCAAAAAGATACTGTTCTAGCACTACATTATTTATAGGTATTATTTATGTGTCCTCCTTGGGCCTCCAGCACAACTCTAACAGACAGTTCTATCTCCCTATTGGAGTTCAAAGAACTTCAGGTTAACCCCGTGGCACAGGGTGGTAAAAACAAGCCTCCTTTACTGCGGCCATCCCTCTGTCCTCCACCGTCACTCTGCCCGAGCACTGGGAGGGGCAAGGAGCTTGTGAATGTGGAAGAAATAAGTATCCTATGTGATCAGGCAGCAGGGGTTAAACCCAAGCAAGCTAAGCAGATGAAGCCGAGAATTCCCTAGTCAGGGGTCCTCAACCTAAGGCCCACGGGCCACATGCATTGGTGTGAATTGTATTTGTTCCCATTTTGTTTTTTACTTCAAACTAAGGTATGTGCAGTGTGCATAGGAATTTGTTCATAGTTTTTTTTTTTTTTTTAAACTATAGTCTGGCCCTCCAACAGTCTGAGGGACAGTGAATTGGCCCCCTGTTTAAAAAGTTTGAGGATGCCTGCAGATGGATGAAATGACAGGAGCTCAGCAAAATAAAGCAAAAATGAGGCTGGAGTTCACCAATGTAAACACGACACTGGTACTCAATATGTACTAAGTAATATGCCTTGATTATTGGTTTATACCAGTGCTTGGTAAATACGCATCCATAGATTACCAAGAACAAGTCTGGTATCAGCAAATTATGAGAAGAAAAAGATTTCCACATGAAGGCTGAGAAGTGGTGACATAACAACTTCCATACATTAAAAGAACAAGATCCAAGAACGGGGGGACATTTTAGTAAAGGCCACCACACTAAACCCCAACTATAGAAGACAACGTCAGCCCTGCCTTTAAACAACATTGCTTTTGCAGATAAGTGGACCCCAGGGAAGATTGTCAAAACCCAATCAACTTGCCTAAATCCCATTAACTATAATTGGACTCTTCCCACTCTGTTCCCAAGTGCCATATTAATAAGTGCCCTTTAGCATTGATCAGCTCAAATTTGCATCTAAACTGTTGAGAATAAGGCATTCTATCCAGGAAATGAAATAAAGAAGTATCATGGAAAAAATGGAGAACCAAAAAAGCTAGACAGAAATACAATGGAAAAACTTTTGTAGTTTCCAGGTTCTGGGCTCTAGAGAGGATATCCCAATGTTAAAAGTGTACTAAAATGGTATGCGGTACAAATTGGCCAGCTTCAGAAAGGACTGAGTTAACATCAAAAACTATGCCTGGATGGCATATAGGTACAACAATTTAATGTCTTCAAATTTCATCAGAGAGAGGTGCTCAAGGAGTGTGCCAAGGAGGAGGATTAATATTTCCAAGGACAGTGGCCATTGTACCCAGGCTGATGTCATCCACGAGCAGTTTGGCCATGAAAGAGGGAAAAGGCCCTCGCACATCTCCTCTTCCCTCTGCCCCAACCAGTAGCCGGAACTATGCCCTGCACTCTAGTTTCTGAGGCTTAGCTCCATCTAGAACACAGAGTTGAGCCACCGGTGACCAACATTGCTCAGTTGCCTGGCAACCGAGAGATGAAGTCTGACATATGGATTCTGAGCCTGAGAATCAAAAAATCATATCAAGGTCACATTATCGACATCTTCCCCAACAAAGAGCCAGCTAGAATCAGCATTAGGGTCTTGAAAACAAGGGATGTCCATTTGCGTAGAGACCAAAAAAGGGGATCACAAAAGAAAAAAATCAATATCTTTATGGGATTTCAATCAGAGCAGCTTGAAAGCCCCTATTAAATCCAAGCACAAGGTTGAACTAAGTCTGTAAATCTTTAATTGAATACTTGACTTGGGAGGCACATGCATGTTTTTTTTTTTTTTTAAAGAACACACAATCAGAACAGTTCATGGAAATTAATGAGAGCAAAATAGCATGTGTGGGCAGAGAGGCAGGCTAATAAGAACTCACCTCTTGGGAACAGGAGTTGTATATAAAAAGGATTCAGCAATGGCATAAAATATTCAGCTACTTAGAAACTCAAATTTTCTCTTGTATTCTAGCTGGAAACTTACATATCAAAAGATAAGTATGGAAAATGTTATGTCAGCAGGAGAACATTCTTATTATCACTAAGTTTTAAATATAAAAGGATTTTTCTTTTCCTGTTGACTGGTTACATAACTTTGAAAAACTGATCACTACAGTTTTAAATGCTGAGTCTACTTAATTTTAGTAGCCTGAGAAACCATTGCATTGTGTGTTACGTTTGATGCATTTGTGGTTCTTCTAGAAAAGGAACACATGTTTATTTTTACCTTGCCATCTGGAACAATGTCATCAAATATTCCCTCTAAAGATTTCTTTACAGCATCGGTTCCCTCTCCAAACACCTGCATATACAAAAGCATCATCTTAAAATATAATCTGGACAGCAGGGCAAACAAAACATGGGAGGGAGAGGAAAAATGGGCAGCTATTAGAAATCATTACAGAAGTTTTCAGATACCCGGACTGCAAATCCGAAGCAGGTAAGATACTTTATGGAAACAGACTATGCAAAACATGTCCCTATAAGATCACTTCCCACATTTTTGACAGTTGGGGGGGGGTTAAAAACAGTTTGAGTAGATCTGGATAATTATCTAAATTTAAAGAAAATAAACTTGCAAAAGCAATGAACTGGATAAATTCATAATGAAGATTTCCTGCTGTATCTCACGTGTCTGATCAGATATCGATAAACAATAACCAGTCTGCTTTATAATCCTTTCTTCAGCAAAACTTGAGGAGATATTTACAATTTTTTAAACCTCAATAGAGCAGAAACATTTTTATTTAAGAAGCAGAAATTTGTCTTTTCTTTGAAATTTAATGAATCCTCCTAACTGAAACATGTGAAAAAATCATAACAGGTACTCGGTACCTATATACATAAAGACAAGAAATTTTATTCACTGGCTCTGAAATGAGCAAGTCCTGTCAGGATAATAGGGAAAAGAACCCTTTTCGCCATGTGAAGAAAATACACAAAAACATGCAATTTTTGTCCATTTAAGAATACTGAACTAATGAGTACATTTCTATCAGTATGTTTATGGCTAAGCAAAAGATATTACAATGTCCTTTGATTTTAAAAAATGTTCAAACAAGCCTGGCAAGGTGCCTGGATTGCCTGAGCACAGGAGTTTAAGACCAGCTTGAGCAAGAGTGAGACCCCATCTCTTAAAATAAATAAATAAATAAAATAAAATAAAATAAAATAGCTGGGTTTTGTGGCGGGTATCTGTAGTCCCAGCTACTGCGGAGGCTGAGGGAGGAGGATAGCTTGAGCCAAAGATATTAAGGCTACTGTAAGCTATGATGCCAGAGCACTCTGTCCAGGGTGACACAGTGAGACTTTGTCTCAAAAAAAAAAATAAATAAATGTTAAACATTCTCTTGGTTTAAATTTAGTCACATGTTTCAGCAGCAAAGGGCTGTCACACAGCCTAGCACCAAAAACGCAGCAGTGCAGAAACTAAGGGTTTTCCCTGAACACAAGTTCCAGCTGTGAGGTCCTGACCAACCTGTGCACAGTGCACGGAGTCCTCTACAATGACAGCAGGTGCTTACAAAATGACACCGCCACCTCCCAACAGGTGGGGGGAAACGCCCACAGTTAACATCTTCCTTTTACAGATTTAATGGAGAACCACCCGGTCTCCCACGTAACTTTTCTGATGAAATATTTGACTTTCTCTAGTTTCTTCTTCATATTTAATAAGAGCAAAACGCCTGGTAGCAAACTCGATGTCCTTCTCTCCCCAGCAGATTGAAGGACACACAACGAGAGTGCTGGCAGTCACCCTTGCTCATCACGTGCCCACTGGTCTCCTGCAGGTTCCATCGAGGACAGAGAACCATCACATGTGAATAGTGAGCGTGCTGGTCGGCTGAGGGACGTGGTGTCTGGGCTTCAGGCTCCATCTCTCTTTTCAGCTTTATTCTTATGTAAACTAACGGATGGAATTGTCAGAGCAAATAAGCAGGGATCCTTCTAACAAGTCAGTTGGAGATATCTTCTTATTGTACACAGGGTACAGAGTGAATGGGCCAACTAGCAAGCGTGACACCAAAATGCTCAACACCTGCCGTCGCTCACTAGGCAGACATTCTCCTTCTTCCAAAGACTAACACTCATGTTCATGTGGTCCCTGAAATCTAAGCAAGCAGCTTGGCAGCTGTTCATTTCTCCAAGCAGAAGAAGAAGACGACAAAAGCAATGCGGGTGAGTTTTCCAGAATAACCACAGTGGGAGTGGCCTGGGCTAGTGAATCGGTGAAAGTAATGGGGAAGAACTGGGTGCAGTGAGGCCCCACACTGCGTCCTTCATGATGTCCTGAGGTCCCTTCCAGCCCCAAGGTAGCTGGGCAGTAGGGGGCTGTGGCAGTAAGGGAATATGCAAAGATTCCTGACTCCTCATTCCGGTAGGCAGAGGACCTGCTCATTTTAAAGTCAATCCTCAAAAGTCAAAGCCAAAAAAACAATTTTCCTGGAGGCTGCCTTTGATCCAGGGCCAGAGGCTGCTTAAAAAGACTCTGGGCTCCGGTGCCCACTTGGCTTCATCACGAGGCCCTGCTTCTTCCTGAAGACTCCGGATGAATGGTGCACTTTCAGAAGGTCTGTAATTAACATGGGTTTGGAAAGGATGCAGGTGGGAGACTGGAGTGTGGTGATAGACTAATAGCAGAGTTCAATGTTGTGGGTATACATTATCTGTTACAAGCGTCTAGTACAACTAACTTCTTTGTATCAACTACTATAGTGGATTTTAAATAACATTCAGTGTCAGCGAAGGAACGTGTATACCCAGCTGGAGGTGACCCTGAAGCAGTCTGTACAGGCTTGGTTTCCATCCACTTGGGAACCTACCTGATTGATGCTTGGGCGTCCCTGCTTCTTTTTGGAGGTAGTATCCAGACCCCAAAGGGAAGAAAACCTGCTCCTTCGCTTGCTTGCGGATCTGGACATGGCCTGAGTACGTCTTCTCACTCCAGTTTCACCAGTACGTGCTGCCACCTGAGGATGTCAGGGACAAACAGCAACAAGAAAGATGGGTCAGGGCCACCTCGAGGTCCCCATTAAGAGTCACCTTTAAAAAAATCCCTCTCCCATCATGCCAGCCAACGCTGGCCCTACCCCACAAAGCATCTAATCCATGACTCGGACATACTAAGACTCTGAGAGGACTTTGTAGATTCAGAACAGAAATAAAAGGTTGGCAAACTCAATCCTTTTAATTTAAAATACATAATGAGATATATAGGTTATACTCCCAAGAATCAGATATCCTTCCAGTCACAGGCTTGAACTACAGCACCAAGAGGATGAGCTGTGCTTTCTTGAGCTCCTCCCCAAATGCTGCAGAGCTGTTTCTGCACAGTTAATGAAACATGGTGCCCAGTGCCACCAAAAATAGAGGAAAACAGCAGATTTGGGTTCCTGGGATTCAATCGACAGATTCCAGGTTCAATCTAAAGTTACCGATCTCTTCCATTTCATTTTCTTAGAATATATAAAATCACTTTCCTTATTGGGCAAGTGGCAGTTGGCTCTCAATATCCATTCTCTCTTTGATCTCAGAGAAATCCTAAATACAGCTGAGAACACAGCCAATCGCTCAGAGCTGACTTATTTTCCTTGCAGCAGGGCATGGGCTTGTGACTAAGCTCTGGCCAATGACATATAAGCAGAGAAACCATTTGCAACTTCCAGAAATTGTCCTCAGGACAAGGGGGCTTTCCTCTTCCCCAATGAAAGGAAGGTCCTCGTCATGGTTTAGACTGTTCTGAGAGAAGCCTTTTCAAGGATGGCAGAACAAGACAGAGGGGTCTAGCTCCCTGAACATGGTGACACCACCTCACCAGACTTATGTAAATTACATGGTGGATGGGAAAAAAAAGAAAAACACCTAAACTCTGTTGAGATATTTGTCATGTGCCAGCAACCCAGAGAAACTTGTTAGAAGGAACACCCCACATTTAAATCTGCCACTGTGATAATTGCTCAAGCAGAATCTCTGCAAAGACTCTGTAAAGTCTTCCCAGGCAAAACATTCAGGCTTGAACTTTATCCTACAGGTTGCAAGCAAAGTCCCAGGAACATCAGAGAACTTCTGCCAGGAGGTCTCAATAGGCCACCCATGGGATTGCCTTTCAAAAAAGGGAGCGGCAGGAGGCACAGCAAGTCGGACTTGAAATGAAACTTCCCCACCCACTTTTTGTGGCTGGAGGTGAATGTCATGGAACCTACTTGTCATAGATTCCCACACGGGCAACTCCCAGTATGACAGATGCCAACTGGCAGCGGCCTCAGGGGTGAAGGGCTTCTGGGTAACACAGAGGCCTCTCCACGGTCAACACTCCACTTAGACGCTCTGTGTCTGCAGCATTGACAGTGAAAACACCATGGAAGCCCCATGATTGGCCAGGACCCGCACACGTTACAAACAGGAATCGACACAGGTTCTCTGCATAGGTATTAGAGGGACGGTCCCAAACCCAAACAGGAAGATGAGGGAGCGGAGAGGTCTAGCATTTTCTCAGTGTTAGCACATAAAAACCCAGATCAGGGCACAGGAAAATTCGGTATCCGAGACACTGGTGGGAATTTTTAGGAGGGAGACCTTAATGTAAGATTACACTGGAGGTGTTGTGGAGAAAAAAAATTTACAAAACAAAGGCACCATTAAATATGTAAAAATTTTCTCTTTTCTATTTCATCACTTTCGAAGTTAAAAGTAAACAAGGGTTGTAAAAGGAATATATGATGACAGGCTGACACACATATGCTCACTGGGCTATGTCAACACTGAATAACTGGTATTAACTTTAAAATTCTAGCCGAAAAATGTTCATTTAATCTCATGCTTACATATCTATTTATAAATAAGTCTAGCCATAAATAGATACACATGCACATATTCTGTTTACTTTCTATGGCACACTTCAATATATGTATTTACTGTGTTTATTTACTTGCTATCTTATGGGTAAAAAATAAGAAAGCAAATAAGCAAACAGAAGAAATAACTTAGCAGGCAAATCAACAAGATTATATGCCAAGGGAATATAATCTCCCCTAGGACAGGATCTCTGCATTGTCCACAACAACTCTAATCACAGGCTCATTACTGCCATATGCCGTTTTCGATGAATGAATGAATGAATGAATAAACATCAAAAGCAAAAGCAAAGATCCTATATAATATATTTACAACAATTAAAAAGTAACTCCCTAGCTTGAAATTTTAGTGGGTGGGGAGAGCATGACAGAGAAACTCATCCAATCATAAATATTCTCAGATACCAGCTGACCAGCAGTTGAGTCTGTTTAACAAACACTTTATTTAAGGTTTTTATAAGAACTATTCTAAACTGTTTGTGGCCTTATAAACTGCAGGAGTAACCACTACATTCGAGATAATAATAACTCAAAATGAGCACAAGGGATTTAGAAAAAGAAAAGCTGGCAGGAGACCCACTGGACAAAAAGCTCTCTGGGAGAGTTTCTCAATGATCTTTGCCCAGACAATGTCTCCCTTTGTGGCCCGAACCTGATTACTCTATCATTCTGCTCATCTGTGCAAACAAGAACAATGATAACCTTCTTTCAAAGAGTACAGCGGGGACCCTTCAGTTAATTACCTCAAATCACTCAGCATTATGGGAAGCTCTCCTAGTGAATGGTACTTCAACTGTAGCTCCAATTTCCTCCCCTAGCCCTGTTACCCTCACACCTCCTCCCTACTCCTCCCCCACTTAAAAGGAGGAAAAAAAAATTCCTGGACAAAGCCTAAATTGAAGAATATTACAATCCCAAAGTGGGGGCGGGAGGGGGGGGCGACCCTTGGAGTCAAGTGACAAGAAGAGGAGGAACAAAAAATAAGTGTCCAATAAATGAGATTATAAAACTCTCCATCTAGGATCTTCTAGGCGAGCAAAAAGGAATAGACATCCAACAGGCTTGCATGACTTGTTCTGTTTCAAATGAAACCCCTCATAGAAAAGAGAAGTTTGCAAGGACATAGCAAAACATCCATCACTGACGCAGCTAGGAAAAAAAAAAACTGGAACAAGAAACAAGAGTTGAACATATGGAATTAAATCTTCTTTAAAATCACAGACCAAAAAAACCTAAAAGAATTACTAACTCTCCCACTCCCACCTTCAGCTGGGCCAAATTTTAATAGCCTGCCCACCAAAAGAAGAAAAGTACACACAAATCACAGACATTGAGATGGAGGAAATTAGAAGGTCGGAAGATAAATTATAAAAACGAGGACCTTCTCAGAGACGTCAGAGCCAATGGCTTTGAAGAAAATAATTAAAGCACACAAGTTTTAGATAGAAAGCAAAATTACTTTTTCCAAACTCTAGCAAACCACAGGGAAAAAAAAAGAGCCAGACACTCAGGATTTAGAATTAATACAGATGGTGCCTCACTGACATCATCGTGGTCTCTTAATAAAGACGCTCCTTTAATAAATGACATTCTGATGAGGCAGTAAATAAGAGTTTTTATGCCAAAGGTTTTGCACAACAGGCAAACTGAGATTTGGCGAGGTCAAAAACCGGTGTCCGAGTCTCAGAGAAACAGATCTAGAGAGAGACACAAACTGTGAAACGTGTGCAAGATTTATTTCTCACAGCACTTTGTCCCACCACTACTGAAAAAACAGGACTCAATAGCTCTATGGGGAGGTGGTAGCCAGGGAGACCAAGAGCTGAGCTGTAATTAGCAGAACAAATCAGGATGCCAGTTTTAATAATTCCAGAAATTGGTTTAAGACTTCTTTAAAAATGTAAATCTACCCCTAATTATCTGAATGATGATGCTAATCTATTTATAAAGAATACAAACGCCTCTGACTGAATTACAGCTCTGGATTCAATTGAAGGGTACAGCTGACATGGCAAGACAAGAACAGCACAGCTAAGGTTTTCCAAAGCCGATTCTGGAACCTGAGACTTAACATTTAATTCCACAGCAAATGTGCTAAGGTGCAGTACATTTTAAGTGGGTGTCGACTTGGATCGGTTAAAACCATGTTACTCGCACAGCAATTTTTGAGAAGAAAAGGAGCCAGAAGTACATAGAGCTGTTCGCAATTTAGCAAGTACATGAAATTATAGATTATAAACACGCCGCACAACTACACAATCTGCCGCTCTGGAAGGTCAGATGAAAATTCCCTTCCTCAAGCGATCCGTGTGTTCAGCTGGCAGATCGTGGACATTCTGCCTGCCTCTAATTCAGCAGGTACTTAGGGTGATCAAAACAACGACCAGAATAAAGTGAAAGGGAGAACTCCAAAAAGAGCTGTGTTCAATATTCGGTGTATGTGTTACATGGGTCATGAGGAAAAGTATCAAGATACACAAAAATCAAGAAAGGTAAAATCCACTTGGACGGACACAAATGGCGCCCTCCCAGCAACACCAATAAGCTGAGCAAGTTGAAACCTGCACAGGTGAATCAGAAAGGATGCTGCTGATTTTTTTCTCGGAAGTAAAATAATGGACCATCACTCAGCCTGTTGCAAAACTTTCATAGTGGTCCGTCGATGTGAGCAACTGAGTCTTTAAGAGGCAGAAAGGGAAAGAGAACAAAAATATATTCACCTATTCGAGTGACCCCTCCACTCACCATTTCCACAAGGTTAAGTAAAAAAATATGTATTTGGGTTCAAACCTTGACACTTGCCTAAAGATGGAAAGAGTCATGGACAAACGTTCCATGTGAACAATTCTGAAGACAATATCTTTCACGTTTTCTTTGCACAATAACTTAGGCCCCATTAAGAGAGTTATAAATTTCAGAACTGAAATGAAAATAGGCACTCACTGCAAACTGAGCACATTTTAGAAATCTACACACAGTAGCAGTTAAACCATAAAATCACTAAAGAGACTCTTGTCAAGTCCCGCTCAGCATTAAATATCAAGATTAATATTTTTCAAAAATTCATTAGCTTCTACTCACCAGGGCATGAAAAGATGATACAGAAAAGATCCCAAGGCGGCCCATTGCCACTTTTGTTGGTCGGCTTGCAAAAGCCAGTAGCCTTTTGGGATTTGGCAGCTCCCCACCCTGAAGGCTAGCTAAGTAACAGCGGAAACGAAAGAGGTCCATTTGGAACTGTTCAAGATTTTGCTCCCAAACGAAGATCTATAATAGTGAAAACACGGGAAAAGGAAAAACAAATGTTAACAATTTTATCCTATACAAACCTTACAAATCTATATTGTAAAGGTACTGATTATCATCTGATGAATAAACAACAGGCATCCTGAGTTTTTGAGGTACACGTGTTTCTTCTGCAAAGATCTACAGTCATAAAATCAGCATGATGAATAGAAAGTGTATTAGCACAGATTTCGTGTTTGGGGCATTGCTGGCCTATCAGCTCAGATCTGGGCTGCAAGCAAAAGAAGAAAAGGGATAGAGACTTTTTTTTTCTTTGAGACAGTCTCACCTGAGTGTGGTGGTGTCATCATAGCTTACAGTAACCTCAAACTCCTGGGCACAACCAATCCTCTTGTCTCAGCCTCCCAAGTAGCTGGGACTACAGGCACTGGCCACAACACCCAGTTGCTTTTCTATGTTTAGTAGAGATAGGATCTTGCTGTTGCTCAGGCTGGTCTGGAACTCCTGAGCTCAAGCGATCCACCTGCCTCAGCCTCCCAGAGTGCTAAGACTACAGGCTTAATGTAGAGACTTCTAGCACCAGAAAACTATTATGACTTACCAAGAAGAGATGGCTTTTCATATGGAGAAAAGTGGGGTGAATTAAAGGCAGAGGACAAAGGCCAGACACAAATAGGAAAGAGCTTTGGGAAGAGGCGGGTGGCTCACAGTACAGTGTAGGAAGCCCAATGCCACCTGGTGCAGACTACACTCTGCGATACACAGTTCCAACCTACCACAGCGCTGAGACATTTGTCAAAGCAGCAAAATATGCCTCGCTCCTAAGGCTGATGTGATATTCAAATAAGATAACAAATAAGTACTAGATCTGGCAGAGAGGGAGGGCTCAGGGATACTGATAATGCTATAGATAGTGATTAGTGGCTGATAGCTCTCCTTTTACTATGACTTCAAATATAGCATCCATGTACACACACGTTTACAGCAGCTCTTTCTGGAACAGCCCAGAGGTGGAAAGAGCTCAGCTGTCCACCAGTGGATAAACAAACCGTAGTGTACACACACAACAGAACAACATTCAGCCCTAAACCAGAATGCAATACTGACGTGCGCTACAACATGGACTGACCTCCAGGCATTATGCTCAAAGAAGTCAGACACAGAAGGACACGTGTTGTGCAGCTGCATTTGCAGGAAAATCCAGGCAAATCCAGGAAGACAGAATGCCCAGGGCAGAGGGCACCAAGGGCGTAACGGGCATGGGGTTACCTTGTAGGGTGGATGAAAATGTTTCACGACTAGATAGAGGTGGTGCTTGTCCAACATCGTGAATGTACTAAGTGCCACTGGATTGTTAACTTCAAAATGGTTAATTTTATGCTATTTGACCTTTGCCTCAATTAAAAAAAAAATACAGTGTCAGATTAACAGAGGGAAAGAAGAAAGAGAGGGAGAAGTGTGGTGGGCCACTGTGTGGCCCATGTCATCAGCTGCTCCATGATTTAAACACCATTTATTCACATCATCATTTCCTAAGGAGGACCAAGTTTCAAAGCATTACCAGGTGGTGGTCACTGACTTCAAAACAGCTGACTAGAAGGCAAATGAATGCTCTGTTTGTTCCACTAAATCTTTCCTTTCTAGCATGAAAGATATTTATGCTTTATACACAGCAAATATGATACACTTTTTTTTTAAAAAGCACTTCACTTTTTCTAAATTTACAATTCTAAACGTATTGAGGGCTCAGCAATGAATCCCACCATCACCGAGCTCCAGGCGAATCTGATGACATGGGGACTGAACGCACAGACTTTTTATTACATAGGCCCTCCCAAAGAAGACATCACGGGTGGGGCCGGAAGGCTCCTCTGTCGGTTCCGCCTTTCACTCAAGGTAATATTGTTCCCTGTTAGCTCATAACAATCAACTGCGAATAAAAGGGGAGGCAAACTGACAGTCACAATAAAGAAATCAGCAGCCTGGAAGACAAGCTGTCAAGGAAATAACTGAGGATATTTCCTGATTTTAAAGCAAAAAAAACCTTCAGAAAGCAGCTTTTTAAAGACCTAACGCTTCTTCCTGGTTCTAAACGTGGAACAGCAATCACCTGATCTAAGATAGTTTTCTTCTTCTTCGAGTCAGTGACTGAGGACAGCTGCATTTCGCCCATTTTCTTCATCTTTTCATCCATGTCAATCTTCTGTTCCAGTTTTTTGATTTCGGACTTCAGGAGTCGGAGCGTGTCTTCCTTGTGGTGGTGCCTTGCGACGGCGGCCGCACAGGCAGAATGGATGGCGGTGATCCAGTTCTCCAGCTCGGTCTGGCTGGTGGTCTGTAGGGGGACAAGGGGCAAAAAGAAAGGAGCCACCTTTAGGACGTTAACAGAAACAAACAAGGGCATTTCCAGAGGAGCAACAACTGGGAGTCCAGGGGTCCGGGCTGGACACCCACAGGGAAGGCTAACTTGACCTCAAAGTTAGTCTCAGGTCAGAGCTCTGCTCTGCCCTCACGCCAACGGCCGTCCAGAAGGAATCCACAGTGTCTGCCCACCCAACGTGCTTACTGAACTCACCTGCATGCTTCTAGGCACCTCAACAGCTTGGTTTCTAGTCAAGAGGGTTGCTGTGCAGCAGGGCTCAATTTCCAGAAAGGATCAGGCACGTGAATGGGCAAGGGCAGCCCAAATGCTCTAACCAGGTGCTAAACACCAGTGACGAACTAGGGCTGAGAGAAGTGGTTCCAAGCAGCCAGAAGAAATAGCATCTTAGGGGACTTCATGGGAGTATCTGAGCACTGCAGCCACCCCCCCACACCCTGCATGCTCAGAGAGGTCTACTCAGGGAGGGCACGAAGACAGTGTCTGGTGACACCCATCAATGGACAGGTGACCTCAAAGTGGGATTGGTGCGACTCAGGGATGTAATGAAAGGCAAAAGTCAAAAAGTTTTGGGGAGATAGCTCATGTGTAAAAATGTGCTAGTCATAATTCTTCAGGAACTCAGTCAATGAGTGTTTCTAAGTGAGGACGTACTGGATTTTTCCAGCTATTTCCTTAAGCCCAGAGAAGATTAATTAATGCTCAAAAGTGAGCCCACCTAATGAAATGGCCTATTCAGCCACTACAATACTAAAGGAGCTATTCATGTCATTTTTCACTCACAAAAATTTGATTTCTTTTTCCTTTCATACGTCTTGTCAATTTTCTGACTCATTTCAGTGATAACTTATAAACAAAATTCTACTAATTGGACCCTCACCAGAACATCATTCCATACTGACTGGCAATGACACTAAATTCAAGGGATGTCTGTTATCTGCATTTTTTCTGAATCCCATTAGTTTCTCATCCCACAAAAGAAATGGCTTCCAACATTAAAAATGGCGTCTGCCCACAGAGCCACCTCACACTGAACACACCCGAACGATCCAGCAGCTATGACACTGAATTTAAAAAAAAAAAATCTCCCTCTAGATAAAGAAGATTTCGATAAGGCCACATCCTGGGAAAGAAATAGAGAGTGGCACCTGACTGTGCTAAGCAAATGGAAAATGGAATCACTTTTTGAGGTCTGAGTAGGAGGCGGCGGGACGATAAAGAGTGTGAAAGCCACTGGTAAAGACTGAGATTCAGAAACTCAAGGAAAACAAAAAAAGTCTGCATATGAGACTCATCTTTAACCTTTTAATTTGCTTCAAATTTTTAATATTAATCTCCTCTTGGAAGGTCATTATCTTGTACTTAATGCTTACATATCACGTTGACGTTACACATACACATAAACCCCCAGAGCTTTAGAGGGTTTTTCTAGTAAGAATGAGGAACAAGTGGTAGCAACGGAAAAGACAACAAGAGAAAGTGCTGGGGCGCTGGATAGTTTCTGTTTTTTGATCTCAGTGCTGCTTACATGGGTGTGTTCTGTTCATAAAATGAAAGCACCAAGCTTGTTGCTGCCTAGTACACTATAAAATGTTTGACCACTGGGTCTCTTGATACCTCAGAATGAGAGACTATTGTGTCAGGTGGGGTTATTTTTTCCCCCTTTTTGAATAAGGAAAAGGAATGAGCTCCGAAAGAGACAATAATCTAACAAGAATTATTTCCTAAACAAGAAAACAACAAAAACTTCCAAGGTGATATTTATCCCATGTTGGCAAAATTATGGAGCAACCGCACCTTTTATGCTCTGCTGCCTGCAGAGTAAACTGGTACAACCACTTTGAAAAGCTGTTTGGCACTACCTACGAAAGCTGGATGTATGCACCCCATGTGACCTAGAAAATGCACTCTGGGGATACACCAGACAGAAATGCACTCATGTGCTCACCAAAATATGTGCATAGCAGAATGTGCACAGCAGCTTAATCTGTAATGGGCAAAAGTGGAAACCTTCCAGATGCCCATCAACTGATGACTATGTACCATAACCGTATAACACCAAACAGCAAGGAGAATGAAGGATCTCCAACTACATATTATAATACCAATAAATCTGCACACATGAGGTTAAGGAAAGAAAGCCTGATACATGGAATATATACTGTAGGATTCTATCTACGTAAAGTCCAAAACACACTGTGAGAAGTCAAAAAAGGGTTTTTCTGGTGAGAATTAGGAACAAGCAGTAGCAACTGAAAAGAAGCACAAGAGAAAGTGCTGAGTGCTGGTTACATGGGTATAGAGCACGGGTGTCCTGTTTGTCAAGCACTACCCACATCAGTTGTTTTCTGGGTATATCCTATAATAGGAAGTTTCAAGAAAAGTCCCTCTAAAATATATTACCTTAATATTTAAGTGTAATTTTTCTATAACTGTCCTAAAATATTATATCTCATATTTTATTTCTCATTAAGAACTATTAATACAAGACTAAAAAGGAAGTTTTGGCATCATTTCTTTGTCCTGCACAGTGCCTGGCAGCATCTGATATACGCTGGTTCCCTGACCTAAGAAGTGGTTTCTACATGGTATGCGTGGCACAGTGGAAATAAGATTTCAGACTTTGGGAAGGTGGTGCTGTCACCCATTTTAAAAGGACGACATGGGGCACCCAGGTGTGACCCTGAAGAGCGAGCACTGCAGAGGTCGAGAGGTGGTACGCCTCTGGGACAGGGTATGACCCCCCCACACACACAAATACGAGGCAGTCGGCGGCCCACATCCACTTCCCCAAGACAAACCCCTCATCTCTGCCTGAGTTAGAACCTTCCACCTCCAACCCCTTCCCAAATTAAGGAGCCAGGAAAGGAAATGCAAGCAGTCCCCGAGTTACAAACATCCAACTGGCATATGACTCATACTTATGAACAGGGCCAAATACTGCTAAGAGGTAAATGTACCTGTTCCAGCTTACATACAAATTCAACTTAAGAACAAACTCACAGAACCTATCTCATTCATAACCCGGGGACTGCCTGTACCTGCAACCCTGACACAATACCTGAGGAATGAAGAGAAAGATCTTAAACTTCGTCTTCTTTTTTTTGTGTGTGAAAAGAGCCCACTTTATTGGGAAGCTGAGTGCTGCACACTGACCGGCAGATGAAGGCCACCCAAAGGGCAGCTTACACATCATATTCCAAAAGATAACAGAGGACGTTTGTTAATACCAGTCAACTGGAACATGGACGATGCTGGGCAGCTTCTCCAACCTCATTCCTCTGGGGTCAGGTAAACTCCCATTTTCCTGACAGCAACTGTGGTTCACTAGAGATAAAGCCCCTCAGGGGTGCCTTCTTGTTTTTTATACAGAACATTTTCTTTAGATTTTTTGAAGTCTTCATTTGTTACTTTCATTCTACATTCTCTTAAGGCCATCAGACCAGCTTCTGTACAAATT